>JAODUH010075309.1:3741-15933 GCA_027564835.1 Typhlichthys subterraneus
AAGCAGACTAACCAGAAGAGACTTTCTAGAGAGAGATAGTGGACAACAACACTGTTTGTAAGCAGACTAACCAGAAGAGACTTTCTAGAGAGAGATAGTGGACAACAACACTGTTTGTAAGCAGACTAACCAGAAGTGAAGATGCAATCAGTTTCTGCTTCTTCTGTCAACCTCTTTCACCTCCCTTCTGAACTCTTTTATGTCGGTCTTGCTGCTTGTTCTGTCTCTCCAGGACCCTTCTCTGAACCACAAGGCATACAGGGAAGCCTTCAAGAGGATGAAGCCCCCCAAGATCCCATTTATGCCCCTCCTGCTCAAAGGTACACACGCAAACATTGCTTCAAATGCACACACGACCACAAACACACACACACGTGTTAACATGTACAAAAACACACACAAACACACGCAAAGCATGCACACATACACGCAGGGTGCCCATGTGATTTGACACCACACAACACATTAGCAGCTCAGCGCATAACCTAACGCAGCTCGCCCTCTCCTAGATATCACCTTCATCCATGAAGGGAACAAGACGTTTCATGACAACCTGGTCAACTTTGAGAAGCTGGTGAGTCGCATAGCCGTCTGTGAATAGTGCCAGGCACATTGCTGAGAGTGAGCTGAATATGCTAAATATGAATAGACCAGATGGCTATTTTTGAAAGAAGTGACTAGTGCAGCCATTCTCCCTATACAATTATGACGAGTGCCCTTGAGTAAGGCACTAAACCCTCAAGCGCACTAATGGTCGAAATTAGATAGATGGAAGCATCTCCTACTTATGTAACCCATTCCTCTAAACGCCCCAGTCTCTTGCTCAGTGCTGCATGGCAGGTTGAGGCCATTTTATTCAGATATAAAAACCCTGGCTGTACGTTAAACTGATGTGATCTGTCTGCTGCTGCAGCATATGATTGCAGACACGGTCCGGTTGATTCGCCACTGCCAAAGCGACCAGCCAGGTGAGTGTCGTCCTTCTTCTCCATTCAATTTGAAGTGTAATAATAATAATGTTAACTTAAGTGATCTTAGCCACAAGGCAGAGATGCAACACGCAACTAAAACAAATGGCAGGCCACTCCTGTATTTTGCTTGAATTCCTTGATATGAATCTACTGCCGTCTACTGTTGATTTGGTGTACTGCAGTCTTTTATAATCTGCAGCTTTCTCAGTTTCCAAGCAACCATTTCCAGGGACAATTTTTGCTTTATATTTAGAGTCCCAATAATACCTCTACATGCGTGCAGGCATGCTAGCAACTTAGACCTGAATCAAGACTTCCTTGTGACCTGTGTGTGTGTGTGTTTCCTAGGCAATGAGGTAACCGGGGCAGACACTGCGGAGGTGAGAGCTAGCGTTCAATACTTGCACATCATCGACAATCAGCAGACACTATTTGAGCTTTCACACAAACTGGAACCTCGTGCCTGATTACAACTATTCACACACACACACACACACACAGACACAGGACAACTGAACCCAATGTAAATGCCAGCGCACACGGTGTGTGCATAAACAAACATGCATACGTGCGCTACAAGATGGATCACAGTGCCAGCGTTTGTGCCGGCTGGAAGATCAGATGCCACATGGAAAAGCTAACATGACTCGAAAGTGCCACCATCACATTACAACACCAGACAAATGAATAAAGGCTCATAAGCCTCTCATGCATACTGTTCACCACAAGAGTGATATATTTACTAGAGTGACAAGAAGGCTGGTTTGTACATTAGCTAGTGGACTGACTAATACTCTTTTGTTTTAATTTTTTGTGTTGAGAATTCAGTTGATCTATGTATTTATAAGCATGTTCCACAGGTGGAATAGCGCTTTAATTCTGTTCACGGTGCCCCCTGGAGGTCTATATGGACGTGACAGCATGTTCATTGTTTTAACTGAGAGAATTGTTTGACCTTATGGCTTATCTCTACATATTTCACACCAGTAGAGCTCATTGTGTAAGTGATTTATTTTTTTTATTTGTCATTTGAACCACTTGTAAATACACACTTACATGTGAAAGAAGCATTGTGACATGCTTTTGCTGGCTAATTTTGATGTTTAAATACGTATCTGATTGTGCCACAGTGGAAAAGCTGTTGAATACCAAACTGCTATTAGCACTCAGTTTAGCTTTTGTTATCTTGTTGACGCTAGACCCAATTTGTTTACCAGCCACATCAATGCACTCTTTTTTTTGTGTACTATGATGTTGTTGGCTAAATTAGGATACATTTACAATGTGTGTATATATATTTAGCAACTATACATGTTTGAGTGCCAAATGCTACATTTCAGCAGTTAAAAATACAATGTGTAGTCTGACGTTTGGAATGGTGCCACTAGGCTTGAGTCAAAGAGGCAGACTTATTGCTGTGACCTCTGAAATGACGTTTGGTGTGTAACAATGGAAGTACATCTTACTCTAAGCTAAGGTGCTTCATGACATTTTGACGACTGAATCTGCAGTGTGTGTTTGAGAGAGAGAGATAGAGATGATACCCATTCAAATACCCCTCAGCCATGGTTGCTATGGAAACACAGGCCCATTTTTTTATTTTATATTTAATCCCAGAGGGATGTTGCTTTAGGAATATCGACAGAGCTCAACCAATACATGACAGCTCTAGTCAGATATGGCTGTATGTACAATACGGTTTATTGCCTTTAACGATTATTTACTGCAATGATCAATTCTTTCTGAATTTGGTCTTCTGTGAACGTCACAAAATGTGCTAATTGTCAAAAGAAATGCAGGCTGCAATTGATTTATGTGACCGTTTGGCTGCTTCTCTATCATTTAGAGCACAAGTTTCATTATATTTACCACTTAATGTATGTAGGTAATATTAGAGTGACCATTCTGGTTTTAACGTTTTGTTGCAGTCCAAATAGAAATGCCCTGTTTTTGATTATCTTTACAGAACGGTCAAATATAGGTTATGCCAAAATTGTGCCATTCTCCAGTGCAGAACATGCACGTTTGATTTAGTGAAAGAAAGTTGTTTTTATTACATAATTTGTAATGAAATGTTAATGACATCTAAGATTATAGAAATATATTGGATTATACTGTAATTTTCCCCATGCCAATTTTCTGTTTTCTTGGTATGACAATAATGCCAAACCTATTCTTGTTTAAAATCTCTTTCTCAGCCATACACCAAGATGTGTTGCTTGCTTGCCTATCACATTTGAGTCTGGTTCTTGTTTTAAAGATTTGTCCAGCTTCACAAATGTTGTAGCTCTATTGCCACAGCATTGCTGAATTATGTTTTAGGAATATATTTCTCCTTTTTAAATGCTTAGCAGAAACTTGAAAGTGGCTGATACTGCTGACTGATGTGTTCATATTTAGCTTTTTAAAGTTGTCGTACTTGCAATGCTTGTGACACGTGCACATAGTATACACATCTAGACAGAGATGCACAGCCATGCTACTAGTTATTTATTGTAATATTGTTTATTTATGTTGCTCAAGTGGCACCATGGACCTGTTAATATGGTACCATATTCAGAGGTTCTGTTTGGCAGTGGGAGGCTGCTTAGGTAAAAAAAAAAAAAAAAATACGTTTGTTAGGTAAAAACTAAAAAGGTGTGTTTCGAGAAAACACGTTTGTCTGAAACGACAAAGCTGGTATTTCAGTACATGTACAAGCACATGTCATTGTATTTTGTAGCCACTTGAGGGCAGCCAAGTTCCAGATGATATTAATGCTTCTTGTTTCCAGCCTGTGAAAGGTCAATAGGAATAATGGGGGGGGGGGTTTCCATTGGCCATGACTATGTACATTTGTGTTTTAAAAGATTTAAACCCGTTTGCATGATCACACAGCTCAGCTCACAGTGTAAAAAACATTGAAATTCTTTGTACTATTGTAATACTGTCAACATGTAAATAATATACAACTATGTTTGAGATGCAATGTGTATTAAAAAGATACTCAAAGTAAAACACAAAGCAATATGTCTCCCCTTGTGATCTTACAATAATAGCTAAACCTACATATTTTCTAAAACAGCATTTTACAATGTCAAATTCTACAAAAATTGAATAAATTTGAAGTTTTATGATTTCCTGTTATACTGTTATGTTTTAAAGGGGAAAACACCAAAACAGGTGTTTTGAGTTAGTTTGGCCCAACACATTCACAAGGGCTATATATATATCTATTTCCACCAGGCCAAATTATGTGAAATCTTCAAGCCTCCTCTAAAGCAAATGTGCACTTATTATCTTGATTAGCAGTGTTGGGCAGTAGCGTCGCTACACTAGTTAAACTACATTTCTGAGTAGCGTGGCGCTGTTTTCTGAATCAAATAGCTTTTCAGTAGCGACGCTTTTTAATTGATCAAGTAGTGCGGTAGCGTCCACAGAAGCTACATTTTCCCAAGCATTTCTGAATCTGCAGCTCAACTGCTAAGAATCAGTACGTGATGCCATCACGCACGGACCTAGGCTACATGTGTAGCCGACAAGCTCTTCCGTATGCCTGAGACTTTGCAGGGGTATGGGGGGGAATAAATACTTGAGAATACAAGACTTGAGTTTACGTGATAGAAAGAACAGTGAGAGCAGAGGACACAGCGTATTGTTTAATAAACATTTGAACTGAACAGTATTGCCCTGTTTATTTTGTTTGTTTGACTTACACTTTTAAATGTTGGTACAATAAAATGTAGAAAAAAAATAGCTTAAATGTAGTGAACTAACTTTGCCGTGTTGCTGCATCTTAGTTTGATACATTTCTCTTGGGGGTAGCTTCAGTGTAGTGAAGCTTCATTTAACGTAGAGTAACTAGCAGCTCAGCGCACTACATTTTCAATGTAGCTTGCCCAACACTGCTGATTAGATCCATCTTATCGGGTTATTTGTGCACCTGTGTTGGCGTACAGGTTTAAACTTTTTTCACAGACTAATGATATTATGCCAGATCAGTATTAACGCCTACTAGACTATAAATAAGATGCGAGCTATAGTCCATCACTGCCTGTCGCTTCCACTACCAGACATCGCTTGACTCCAGTGGCTGAGAGAGACACCCTGAGACCAACATGTTGGCGTTCTTCCTGCTGGGCCTGTCCCTGGGAGCTGTACTGACTGCTCCTGCTGAGGCTGAAGTGAAGCTAGAACGCGGCAACTGTCCAATGTTTTGGTACAGCTTCAACGGCCGCTGTTACAAGTACATATCCACGCACATGACCTGGGCTAGTGCAGAGCTACACTGTCTGACTCATGAGGCCAACCTGGTCTCTGTCCACAGCCTACAGGAATTCAGCTTTGTCCAAGACCTGATCAAGAACTTTGATCCATCAGAGGGCTACACATGGATTGGACTCAGTGACATACATGGAGAAGGGAGATGGATGTGGTCTGATGGCTCCAGGGTGGACTTCACCATGTGGGCTCCAACCGAACCAAACAACCTATATGGAGAGCATTGTGTGCATACAAACGATTATAAGAAATGGAATGATAGGTCATGTCATTATGCTGCCTCGTTTGTATGTGCATCCCGAACAACTTGCCCTTAGTGGTGCTGTAAAATGCAAAACTTCTTGAATTGTTCTAATAAAATGCATTATGCTTCAATAAAATAATATACATAGCATTTGAATATAAAATGTTTTTGAGTGGTTCTTAACTTGTCTACACAAACTGACTTGATACACTCATCCCTGTTACACCCATCTCAAAAGGAACATATAGTAATTGTAGATTATGTAAAGTCCAGAGCATATTACTTTTTTATGTTTGACTTGCTCCAGGCCAAATAGGCCTACATTACTTTTACATTAGGTTTTGCAGATGCCACTCATTCCTGTGGGTTTCTATCTGGAACTCATTGGAAGAAGTTTATGGCGAGGCCTGATCCTATGGAATAGATAGACTATAGGCCTACTTCAACAGTGGTGGCCTTTCCAAGGACCCATCTGCTCTGCGTTTGTGAACGCGGGGGTCGAGCCCCGGGTGCAGCGAGGCCGTTTCCTGATGCCGCTAAGAGCTATCATTTTGGTGTCACCGGGGGAGTCTTTTGCTCAGCACGCCAATGACAAGTAAAGAACAGTGCGGATTAAAGCAATGGCGACAGAGAGATAAGCATCTGTTTGAGCTCGGTATGGTACGGCAATTTTCTTGTGTGCCCTAAGATGCAGGTGGTATGTCATTGTCACTACAGAGCAACGAGTGGGTGGGAAATGAACACAATGCAGAGGCAACCTATTCTATGAGTCTATAACAGTTCGAGGCAACTTGTAGGCTATCGCCTACATTTGAGAGAACAGAGAATTATAGCTAATAATGATTACATTGTATTCAGTTTCTTCTCCTGTAGATTGCAAAATGCAATGTTACAGTTTGAATTAGGCAACTGTAAAAATATTTTAAACAATGATAGGCAATCCAGTGTTTCCTAATCCCAACCCTAGTCCTGCACTGCCATGCATGTTTCAGATGTCTCCCTACTCCTCCAACTATAGAATTATATAGAAGAACAGCTCAAACACACCTGATTCAGTCGTCATTTGAATCAGGTGTGCTGAAGCAGAGAGATATCGACACCATGCAAGGCAGTCAGTGGTGGCTCCCCAGGACAGGACCATGGAAAATAAACACTAAGCTACACACCGCCATCAGGCCTATAAACTAACTCGATTAAAGAAAACTCAACTCTATTTGCAAGGGAAAAACAAAAACATGCAGTCTTCTCATGAAGGCAGTGGCATTTAGTTATTACCTATAATGGTAGGTAATAATATTATTACCTATCGCTGTCTGCTATCAGGGTAGGGTACTTCTACTCACCCTATGCATTTGCAGATTTACTACTATTGTCTACCGCCCTGCCCTCGCCTGCAACCATGAAGACTAAAGCACGCCCACTTTCATTTTTCGCGCGAAACCAGGATAGTACCATTCTTAGTGAAGGGGGGGGGAGTGAAAGAGTCTGTTCATGCAAATACAAATGAACAACTTTAACACAACAGTGCACTTTACGTTCGTGTCGCGAAAGTTATCGAAAACTGTCTAGATGGCTAAAAAATATTATAGGAACCGAAAAGTTGCTTTTGAGATGGAATCTAAACTAATATTAAATTTACAATATAGAACACGAAATACTAGCACCCCTGCAAACATAGTTCTTTAAATCCCCCGTACCTTTATTTTCACGCCACACGGAAAACTTTTTTCTCCGGGCATTCAAATACGATAAAATGAGGTTAGCAACGAAGGTAAGTGATATAATCACACAGATGCATGCGTGTTAAAAAACACAACTTACTTTATTTACAGGCTACTATATAGGAATTCAACTAAGCACATTTCCCAAACAAAATCAGTGCACGCAAAGCCCAGATGCTCAAGCAAGCATGTGGACAATGGATCAAATCTTTTGTCAAGATTTATCAGTCCGGACTTTGGCTTTTCGACTACCGTATAGGCAACATTGATCGATGTGCTTTATGTTTAGTATTTATGTAGATATGCTAAATCTTTTAACTCTTTACAATTTCTGTAATTATATAATGTATATTTTTCCGCAGTTATGTTACTTTGGTCTACATGCGATTGAGTAAAACATGACTATATTGCTCCCTGCCGCAGAGTCCCTGTTTCAAGTCAAAGTTTATAACCGCTGAGTTGGCTCACGTCTTCAGCCAGTCAGACAGCGAGGATGAGGAGTTCGTGGGATTCAGCAACGAAGAGGGGAAGGGGGAATGCTTTGGCAAACGACTGGATACCAGGGTAATGAAGAGTCCTGAAATGACGCAAAAAATGAATGGAATAATTTCTAAAATAACTGTGGCTGTAATCTACCCTCCCCCCCTCCAGACAATTACCTCGGTGAATGACGGTGGCATGGACACAGGCTTTTACTCCGATGGCGAGGAGGAGGCCTGTGTCCCCAAGAGAAAGAGTCTCTGTGTAGCCTTGAGGTGTGTGAAAATGCCAGATACGGCTCTTATGTTACCGCTGAATTTGCTTGGTTGTGTTTTGGTTAAGAGGTCTAAGAGGTCTCTTGTTTGCAGTTTCAGGAGATACCAACAGCAGTGCATACTGCACTTGGCATGTTTTGGAATGGAATGTTTGCAAAAGGAATCTTGTATGTTCTGGGAAGTGCATAGTCTAAGGAAATTGATTCTTTAAAACGCTAGAAAATGTTATGTCAGTACTGAAATACACACTTGGATGATTGTTTATCAGCAGTCACGTTCTTCCCTTTAAATTGATTTGGCATCATATGTGCTCATAGTAGCTTGAAAGCGCGACACAAGTGAAACTGAGCACTGATGTGCTTAGATTCATATTGTTTGTAGTCTTTTCTGTCCGATTGAACCTTTAACCATTTGTAATATCACTGGTCCAATTCCTCAATAACATTTCTGACTGAAGGCATTTATTTTTCCTCAGACATAAGTTAAGGTTAAACGTTACATTCTGCTGCATCCCAGGTTTCCCACAAAAAGGCTCCCCACCTTAAAACAGCAGCTGCTCTCTGAGAAGAAAATGAAGAGACCCTTCACAACAGCCCCCCCCTCAATGAGAACCAGTCGGAGGGCAAAGCAGCAGCAGAAGGATGTGGCTGGGGGAGAAGTTATGGCGCCGTCTGTGGGTCAGCTGAAACGTGACAAAAACATAGAAGAGAATAAAGCCATGGTAAGGAGCCCACATATTGTATTTGACAGTTAGCCTTTGTCAAATCATGTTTTTACAATAGTTTGGGATTGCACTGTTACGGCCTGGCTCATGGGCCGTAAACCAAACAAACTAAACAACCCAAACAGAATAACCCAGAATGAGGTGTGAAAGTCTGTAAGTGTATGTACTGAAGATATGTGGTGTGTGTGTTGCATGTTGACCAAACTAAGAACCCAAAACCAACAAACAGAATGTGTGTTGCCAGGAGAGTCACACTGAGAGTGTGCTGTACCACACCTATATAAGTGTCAGGCACAGGTGCCCTTAATCAGCCTAATTAGGCTCTTTGCAGCCACTGAAGACCAGAGGCCTGCCAAAATCAAGCAGGGCAGTGAAACCACAAATCTGAAGGAATGTGATTTGATTCTTCAACTAATAATCATGGTTATTGCCTTTTGGTAGACTCTGATGTGCTCTTTGCATCTCATGCCTAAATGTAACATTGGCCACAGACAAGACAGTGCTTAATTTACATGTACGGCCCATTTCAACCTCACCCAGTAGTTGTCCCACCTACAGACTGGCTGGCAGCATATGGCCATGTCATTGTATTCCCCCATACCCAGCTGTGTCTGCAGGTCAAGCAGCTAAAGGCTGCACCCGCACTGGACCCAACCAAATTAACATTTACCTATGGGGGGTGGCCATGACTGTTTCCCTTTTGTTCTATGCTGTATACAACTGCAAAGCATGCCTTTGTTACCTCAGATGTGTTGGTGGAACTCATTCGAGAAACCACACGTTTCTCCCTTGTTTGCACACCATTGTATTATTAAAGCCTGCTTTCCTGATTCACCGCTATCCAACGACAACTGGTCTATGTTTTATTATATAAACAATTTTCTATCACTCTTAATAGACTTCATACATCCTTCCGTTTGAGAACACGCATACCATCATCTCCGGTTGTGCCTCTTGTTAGTTAGCCACCGGATCTGCAGTCTTGATTTGAGCTCTGTCTTGTTGTCCTCCAGTTGGCCAAGCTGTTTGCTGAGCTGGATGCCATGGCTGACCTGACCCCCCTCAACACACCACAGGTGAGCAGACACATTCCTAACCACGGTGGAGTGCTTCACTAGTACTGCTGTGAGGTTTCTGCCAGCAAATGCACAGCGCATACGCAGCATTGCAATTAACAATGTGGGTATGGTGCATTCTCTTAAAGGAATAGGATTGTTAACCTGACATGCCAGAGGAATTGTTGTCACAAGTCCGTCTGGGGAGCCGTACATTGAAACTGTTTGTGAATGGCTGTACTTAGCAGTTGATTGGATGAACCATCTGGTCTTTTTCACTGTCGGCACCATGGTCAGCACACCTAAACCACGCTTGTGAGGCTACAGGATTGTATTTGTGTCTTTTAAAATATACCTTGTGGTTTAAAGCGTCATTGCAAACATGTCCCTGCTGTTGTTTTGGCTGAAAACAAGCCTTTCTCTAACCTTCTCCTTCCAGCCACATCATGCATAGGGTGCTAGAGCACAGCTGAGTTTATCCTAGGAATAAAACCAATGTTGGTTCGCAGTAACGCCTTGACCCACGACCGCCACTCTGCTCTGTCCCTAATCCACTGTCCGCAGAAGAGACGCACCTCAGAGAAAATAGCTCCACGGAAACGGAGGCTTGAGCTGGAGTCTGGTTCTGAAAGGAGGAACCCGTCCCGTAAGGCCCGCCCGCCAGAGAACTTTGGCGTGGAAAAAAATGACCACTCGCCCGAACGAAGGTGCCATGTACCCAGGACTGTACTCATCAGGAGACTGTTGAAGGTAGATTACCCAGACATCACTCTGTTAGGAACGTCACTCGGCTGCCTCTTTGTACGGGGACTCAATATGAGCCATGTTTGGGTTGTACAGTCAGTATGGTATGTAGTGAAGAAAGATGCTATCACTGTTTAGACAGAATCAGCAGGAGTGCTTAACGTCTAGTAAGATCACCTCTAAGACCTACACTGCGTCATAAATCCAAAGCTCACATTTCCTGTAATATATTGGTTGTTAACTAAGTATTTAGCATGCTTTGTATGTGTTTAGCAGGCTTGCTGTACTAAGTGCAAATAATGTCCAGCTTTTCAAGGGTGTTGTCATGACCCATTTTAACGTGGCCCTGATTGGTCAGGTGGACAGGAAGCATGTGACTGGGCATGGGAAGAATGGGATGAGCCATAAGGTCAGGAAGAGCCGCTACGTGATGAGGTCTGTGGAGGAGATCACCAAGGAGGAGCTGGACAACATCTGCTACCGCACCAAGGACAAAATCTACGACAAGGACGCAGTGAGTGTCTTGAAGCCTTCACCAGTGTCGTACCACGTCTTTTAGGGTTTATGTGACGTGTACGAAGGTCTGCTAATAAAATGTCCTTACATACTTTGGTATCCCACAGTTTGAGTTCTTGTGGTGACAGTGCAATATTCTGAACAAGGGATAAGGTCACATATTTATGTGTGTGTGTGTGTGGTTTCCAGGGGAGCTCATGTCACCAGTGCAGACAGAAGACTCTAGATACCAAGACGGTATGTCGCAGCGGATTCTGTGTAGGGGTCAGAGGGCAGTTCTGTGGGCCGTGCCTGAAGAACCGCTACGGCGAAGATGTGAGAACTGTGCTGCTAGATCCGGTCAGTGTATTGTCTGTTTTGGGCTCATAATATCTTGTGTGTGTGTGTGTGTGTGTGTGATGAAAAACAAATTTAATGTGTTGAAAGCCGTCCATATTTTAAATGTAAATGCGGTGTATCTATTACCCTCTAAACCCGAGATTCGCGCCGGCACAGAGTTTGCATCTTCCTGTATTTCGTATCATATCTTCAGAACGGTAAAAGCTAGAAGATCAGGCTTTTTACCCTCCATAATCCTGTCATCCCGCTGAAGAGATTTGTGTATATAGCTGTCTTTTATTCAAAGCGGGGGCTCTACAACACAGTGACAAAGTCGGACATAAAATATGCCTTGCATAATGGATTCTGGTATGTTTCTATTAAGATTGACACATTGATTGTGTTATTCCACATGACTTTGCAGTGCCCAGGCCAAATAATTTATGAATTGACTTTATTCTTGCTCTATCTTGTTCACAAGACAGAGCAATGTGTAATATAATCAATTAAATGTGGCATGGATCACATTTTATTTATTTTCTGGCAGGTTGATTGATCACATATTAACAATAATGCCATGTAACCTATAAGGGAAAGTGTCATGTTTATGGAATAAGGTCATCGAGACATGGAACACTCACCATTCGCTCCTCTGAGCAACAGCTGGATGACCGAGATCAGAAGCCGATGTTGGTGGGAGGTCTTTGCAAATATAAACGTGAGAAATCTATGGAAGATGTCACAATGTTTTTTTGTGGCTCATTGACATCACCAGACCTATTGAGTTATCCCCCCTAAATAGCCTATGATATCAATCAATCAATCAATCAATCTTTATTTATATAGCACTTTTCATACAAATTCATGTAACACAAAGTGCTTCA
>JAODUH010075331.1:0-40051 GCA_027564835.1 Typhlichthys subterraneus
TATACAGTATATATATGTATACACATACATATATATATATACACAAACAGTATATATATATATGTGTGTGTGTGTGTATATATAATCCAATGTGCGCATCAAGGGAGAAACGTTGGCTTCACATGATGTTCCTGACCAGACAAAGACACTTCACTGCCTTGAATACTTCTAATGGAATAGCCTCCCCCTCCCACACTGATGGTAACCACAAGCCCTGAGTCTGGGGAGCTGTGACACCTTCAGAGCACAGCATCACAGATGTTAATTATCACTATTTGAAATGTTGGAGAAGCAGCCACACTGTGGATGCTAAATATATTATTCTGTCTGCAAAGGCACCTGGGTGTTGGCTGGATACCTCTGAACTATGATTAGTTAATAAATAAATGAAATCATGGCTCCTTCAGACTAGCTGTTAATAATTGAGCCTTAACATATTGTGTTTTGTACAACAAATATTTAAAATGCTGTATCTATCAAGGCCAGTATGTTTGGCAAAGTCTTGGAACAGGGAAAACAGAAATGGACTGACATCTTTATGGTAAATAAATGGTAAATGGATTGCATTTATAACGCTTTACTAACCTTCCGGCTACTCAAAGCGCAGTGCAGTATTGCTCGAGGACACTTCAACACTTGGTGAGGAGTTAGCCCGGCCCGGGATGGAACCAGCGACTTCTGGATCACCTGTCGCCCTGCACAACGCACACATAAACATCATATTGAGACAAGCAGAAAAATGTTTACTAGCATTATTAATCTATGGAGCAGTGATTAATGCATGTCAAGCTTTTGAATAAAGACCCCCACTGATAGGTGTTTTTTTATAAACAATAACTTATGTGTTTGTGTGTACCAGTGATTGGGGAATATGAATAGGTGTGTGTGTGTGTGTGTGTGCTTGTTAACAAATAATTTCCATAGAATTATGACATACTTCATAAATCTTTCTTTCTTGTCCATGGTCTTTCTTACGGCGTTCCTCTGTTCATACAATGTGTGCTCATGCAGGACCTGCGGTGCTTTAAATCGGAGAAGACCAACCGCGGTGTGCTCCAACAAGGCTGGATTGACACCCAGGACCCCATTATGTGTTCCTACAAGCTGGTCAGCGTGAAGTTTGAGGTGTGGGGGTTACAGACGCGCGTGGAGCAATTTGTACACAAGGTCAGTACGTGCAGGGTGCATGTGTGCTTTGCAGACGCCCTGCTGTATTGTCTTCATATATTTTCTCCCTATTGGAAATTGATCACAAATGTATAATGGCCAATGTTCCCTTGCAAAACATCTACACGTTCACTGATGTCATCTCACTTTCAATGACCTTCCCTATAAGGTACATATACTCCAAATGACGTTGTACCAAACTCTATTTCAACTTCTGCTCTGTGTTTCCCCTGGGTAAACTACGCCACTTCTCTCCTTGCCTGAGGCATACACACACGCGCGCGCACACACACACACCCACACATACACACACACACCACACACGAGAGCAATTACTCATAATGGTCATAGCAAGAAGTGACTCATATTCATCATTGTTCTCTCAGGGTGAGAGTAAAAGTGTTGAAGTTTGTTCCCACTCTCTCAAGAGCCTTTAAAATGTCCTCTGACTCATGTTCTGTCCTCTGTCCGCCTGCCCATCTGTCCTCCACCGTTAACACCCAACTGTTCTTTCCATTGGTTTGTTTTTTTGTACCCCATCCAGGTGATTCGGGATGTCCTGTTGCTAGGACACAGGCAGGCCTTCGCCTGGGTGGATGAGTGGATTGGTATGTTGGGCTGGGCGTGTTGGGGTTGATAATACTGTATATGAGAGCACAAGCTGAGATGTCTCTCTGTGTGCCCTGCCCTCACCCAGACATGACCATGGAGGAGGTCAGGGAGTACGAACGCGCCACACAGGAAGCTACCAACCTCAAGATCGGCACCTTCCCTCCCGCCATCGCCATCACGGAGACCGCCTTGCCGTCCAGCGCCCGCAGCGGCACCAACAGCGCTCCGTCCACACCCCTGTCCACGGAGGCGCCCGACTTCCTGTCCGTGCCCAAAGACCGGCCCCGGAAGAAGTCGGCTCCCGAGACCCTGACCCTGCCGGACCCTGGGCGCAGGAACTCGGGCTTCCGGCTTGCGAGTATCTTCTCCTGGAACTCCAGCCCCCAGCCGGAATGAGGGACCCCCTTCTTCCCCCTCACCCACACCCCTATCCCCACTTGTGGTCAAGACCCTCTGTGTGTACAGCAATGGAGGAATGCTGCCTAGCACGTCGTGGTGTGGTCTCTGCACCCCCTTCAGCAGAGCCGCCGGTGTTCAAACAAATACAAACGAAGCCCGCTCTTAGACCGCCTTTAAAGGCACGGACAGGTATTCCGATCTCCCATAATCTAATAGAGAGGGGATGCGACCGTATCGTAAGCCCAGTGCAAGTCAAACAAAAGGAGTTTAAGCCTTTCTCGCCCGTCTCACCGCAGAAACATAGTCACCGTGCCGTGCATCAGACAGTAACATTGCCACTGCAATGTAAACACGGCTCATAAAATGGATTATGGGTCTGTTTGATTTAGGTGTAATTTAGGTGCAATGAGCAACTAATGGCAATTAGTCAACATGTAGCTTTCAGACTGTTGCACCTAAATCAAAACGTGTTTCATTTGTATTAGTGATCCTTTGTTTACCCTGCACGGCTGTGACTAGGGTCCATTAGTAATGTCAGGAGTAGTGTACATTCCGGAAAAATTATTTTCTCATGCAACATTTCCCATAGCTTTCGTCTCAGCCGATCTCTCAGGGTGTGTTGCCAAGGTCTGTTGCCTAGACAGCAGCATGATTCACTTATACTTTATATACTGGAATATTCTTTTTTTTATACTTTGCATTAAAGTCATCCCATTGGTACTGAAAACTGCAGCTTGTGATTCGACATATCTGTTTGTGTTGGACTTGTTTTAATTGATTATTGTCCTGATTCTTGGCCATTAAGTATTAAAAAAAAGCTCTTCACAAAATATTTCTTTTCATGAAAGTGAGGTGATTGTTTGGTGTAAATATCTACATTCAAGAGCTAGTCAAGAAATAAAAAAACATTCAGCACTCACTCTACTTTAAAACGTTTCCTACATTCTAATGGGTTTGTTTAACAGTGTCTCTGAAATGGTGGTTTTTATAATGTGATATTGAGTACAACCAGTGTGTCTGGTACAACCACTACTTTCAGATATTTGCAACATAAATGTCTTCTTAGTTTTTCTTGTGAGATCATAAAATAAAAATGTAAATGTTGTGATTTAATTGTCTTCTATAAAATTATTACATTGACTGGTAATCAATTTCAGCTCTATTCTTTTGCAGTCATATTGTTACGTTTTGTATGCTGTAAACTAAATAAAATAATTACTACTGTAAGAGGGGAATTATTTGGATGTAAATGCCACAGTAATTCTCAGACCACACTGATTGCCTTTTGCACCTATCAAAGGCTAAATTAGCAGTAAACATTTTAGTCTGTGATGGAAAAAATATAACCAGGGCTGGATTGGGACTCTCTTTCAGTTCGGAGTTGCCTGGTACACCGGCCAGCACGTTTTGGGACAGGGGTAAGGGCAGTCGACCTTTATGCACTAATGAAAATTTGACATTTTGTATTATCATTTATTTTTTTGGTGCTTAAATATAGATTACACACTTTTGATTCAAATATCTCAACAATATGAAAGGAAGCTTTCAAGTTCACTGCTGACACCTCCCCACAACAGGCAATTTCTTACATGTTTGGCCAATTACACCTACATTTGCCCATTATTGTTAGTGTCAGATAGAGTTTTGCCTCTCTATTGTGAAAAGAAGTGCACAAATATGTCAAATTCGTACTTAACCGGCCCCACAACAGGTTAGTCCTGTGTGTTTTCAGCCTATTATGCCTATATTTGTCCATCATAGCACGGAACCTATCCTGACAGTTGGGAATGTTACTGTCAGATAACATTGAGTTCAATATGAAAGGAAGCTCACACATCTCTCACACCGCTGACTTAACTCCCCACAACGGGTCAGTCCTGTGATTTTCAGCCTGTTATCATTTATATAATGCATCATAGCATTGCAAATGTATCACCATTAGCATGTGAAACCAAAACAAATGCTCTGTGGGCCACACACAAACACACACGACTACAGTGCATGCACGGGCCAGATATGAAAACAAAGAACGGAGAAGTTACAACACAATAAGTGAAATTTCTTTCTCTGTCCGGACAGTTACTCTAATCTGTACATATAAAATAGTTGCATGTATTCGTGTAATAATGCTAATGAATGTTTTGACAATGTTCATCTCAAATGTGTAATATTCTTATTTCTGTATCATTATTCTTATGTAACACTGAACTTGATTGAAATTGTTTTATTTTACCAGCAACAACGAGTAAGATATTATTTGCACGTCAGTTCCCTGTACCCTGAATGTCACACACCATGGCCATGGCTTCACGGACAATGCATCTTTTCCTCTTAACTGAATCTGAATTTATTTTTGCAAGGCACATTGACGGCTTCCACAGTTCCACAGTTCCAACGTAATTTCTGTAGCATAGCAGAAATTAAAATTCATAATTAAAAACATTAAACAATATCTCGATTTATTCATTTTATAAATTGTTATAATGAGTAGCCCTACATCACAACATCCTGCAACGTATAATGCTAATGCCATAATGCCAACGCTAGTCAAGTCAAATTAACTTAGTACCTATTTTCTTGCTTATTTATTATTTATATATTCATGTATTTAATCAAAATGTAAAGGTAGGTAGGTTATATTGTATCTCTCTACTGGTTCACACTGCAAATATGTAGGGCTATCATTCTACATCAGAATAGAAATCAGGTAGACTCAGCTGAACATTTTATAGATGTACGTTTTATTTTGAAAAACCCGGAAGTCCTATTTTCACGGCGCGACACCATGAGAACAGTGGCTTGAAGCTATGCTACATGATTACATACTGGGTTTAACCTGGCTGGATAAACAATACATTTGTTGTCATGAAGTTGGTTTACTGTAAGGTATGTAAGTGTGACGATACAAGCCTTAACCCAGAGGCTTTTGTTTCCTTTCCTTCTCCTTTATTTCCTTAACGGTGACACGGCTCTCCTAATTAAACCTCAAGGTTGTGATGACTGTTAAACACGTGATGTCTTCTTACTTGGTTGGGTCACATTTTTCACGGTGAATAGAAGTGAAATCAACGAACTGACTGACACCCGTAATATCACTTGTATCTACAAACCGCTTGTTTAAATCATAATGATGTAGGCATAACAACCGTGTATGCAAACACAGAACTATAGACCATGAAACACTATGCCAGTGGTATGAAGCTGCATCAGCCAGCTTTATAAATTGTTTTTATATTTCCATCAGCGTTGACTCAGCCCCGAGGCTTCTGTGGAGAATGGTGGGCTATGACCCTGGAGCTCAGGGTGCGACCCTGGCCCCAGAAGAGGCGGCCCTAGCTGGTTCAGCTGCTGGGATGGTCACTCGAGCACTTATCAGTCCCTTTGATGTGATGAAAATCAGATTTCAGGTAAAATGTTTGAAGTTGGGAATATTGAACCACGAGTTCAAAGGAATATTGATCTGGTTCTTCTGCTAATTTAACCCTGATGTTTGAGCAGTGGCAGTGCCTCTGTAATGACCTACTTATTTAGTAAGTGCAGCCAGGCAGCCGTATTAAATAGTTGTAGACAGCATTGTGGCAGCAAAGATACTGGAATAATCAAGTCCCTCTGATATTTGGGTATGCTACATGCTTGTGGAATGTCAGCTGTTTGTTACATTTAGAGTAGGTTGTTTGAGTTTTTAAACTGCTGTTGTAGCCAAATACTGATACTTTTAACAACCTTCATTCAGGGTTTATATTAAAGTGTTTACGTTTAATTTAAGGCACTTTACCTTTAGGTTTAGCTGCTGCTGCTCTGAGATGTAATGCAAAGGAAGTACAGCTGCTTAAAAAACTCAAAATAAAGACATTCTGACCACATGGACCATGCACTACAAGAACCCTACAAACAACCAAACCAGGCATGCATGACCAGCCCAGAATCAGATAGAATCATGAAAGCTTTGCATTGCATTATAATCATAACTATTAGCTACATCGCTTTACCGTATTCTTCCACAGTTGCAGATAGAGCGCGTGTCTTCACTGAGGCCAGAAGGAAAATACCGGGGATTATGTCAAGCCTCCCGTTGCATCCTGAGAGAAGAGGGTCTGTCTGCCTTCTGGAAGGGACATATACCTGCTCAACTGCTGTCTGTCTGCTTTGGGGCAGTGCAGGTATTGGCAGTGTAAACCATTTGTGTACAGTACACTGTGCATATCATGTTGATTTGAAAAAAAGGCTTCTTGTTGTTATCAGATCAAACCAACTGAGACACCCCACACATTGAAAGGCATTGTGAAGTCAAATGATTGCTGTTGAGGGTGGTGTTTGCCACTTGGTTTATGTTCATATTTTCGGAGTGAGGGCTGTGTAGACGTACCAGATTATTTTTTTCAGCACGCACAGAGAACGGTTAGATAGCGAAATGCAAGGAAATATTTGGTAAATTTGACAAAAAATACAAATTGACAAAAAGTCACATTTTATTTTGATTTGAGTTCAAATTTAGCAAGCGTTCTCCAGAACGGCTGACCCTGCCTTTAAGTAAGACTATAGAAGACTACGTCTTTGACGTATCACATGTGCACAATCAAAATCGGAAAGTATACTTTGGCCTCTAACCAGCACAAAAACTGATGCAAGACAGCAGATCTACATCAGTCGCTGCCAGTAACCATTCTTTTCTCTGTACGGTAGGTAATGGCCAGTGGTTAGAGTATTAATGCCTAATTAATTCATATTAAGTTAATGCCTAATTAATATTAAGTATTAATGCTTAATTAATCATTGTGTTTTTGCTTGATTAATCATTGTGTTTTTCCTTGATTTATGAGTAGTGTTTTTGCTTGATTTATGAGTAGTGTTTTTGCTTGATTTATGAGTAGTGTTTTTGCTTGCCTTGCAGTTTGCCAGCTTTGAGTTTCTGACTGAGGCGGTGCACAAGACGACCCAGTTTGACAGCCGGACCGCAGGAGTGCATTTTGTGTGTGGTGGACTGGCTGCCTGCTCTGCCACAGTAGCCTGCCAACCTCTGGACACGCTTCGGACACGCTTTGCAGCCCAGGGAGAACCAAAGGTGACATCGCTTTTAAATTCTATTCCGGTTAAAGGGGAAGTGTGTCATTGTGGCACTGGCCACTAGGCGGTGAAACAAAAGGGGGGGGGTCCACTCACACCCTGGGAACTTCAGGGTGGTGTGTGTTTGTTTGTGTGTGTGTGTGTGTGTGTGTGCATGTGCGAATGTCTTGTCCAGTTGACTGCTTCCAAGCAAATGCTGTAATATAGGATTTCATGATGATTGGAACTAATTAAAATTAGAACGCATGCCGCCTAATATATCCCAGACGTGCACCATTTTTAAGAGATAATCAAGATTAATGGCTTCATCAGTTGGTTGGCCAGAATACTTTGTCTCATTTACATAGGTTTACACTATGGAATATACCATGGCCAAAACAGGAGGTTAGCTCATGTGTGCGCTTTACTTTTTCACGCTTGTGATGTATTATTATTTCACTGTGACTGTAGTTAATAAGTGGTGCAGTGACGGGGCGATAGGTGATCATGAACTCTCTGGTTTGTACCCCACTAACTCCTCACCAAGTGTCGAGGTGTCCTTAAGCAAGACACCTAACCCTAACTGCAGATGTCTCCTTGCATGGCTGACATCGCCATCGGTGTATGAATGAAAGAAAGAAATCATACTTTATTAATCCCCCTTAGGAGAAATTCATTCTCTGCCTTTAACCCATCCCCGAAGGGAGCAGTGAGCAGCCACTCGTGCGCCGCCCGGGGACCGACTCCAGATTGAGGCCAGTGTCTGGTCAACAGCACTGACTGGAGGGTGAACCTGACATGTTTTTAATGTGTGTGTGAATGTGAGACAAATAATGTCAAGCGCTTTGGATAAAAGCAGTCCATTTACCATTTAATCATGTGTCATCTGTTTGTTTATCATCTAAGGTTTACAGGAACCTGCGACAGGCAGTGTCTAGAATGTACCGCACTGAGGGAGTGCTGACGTTTTACCGTGGCCTGGCACCGACGTTGCTGGCTGTCTTCCCCTATGCTGGTTTGCAGTTCTTCTTCTACAATGTCTTCAAAAAGGCTTCAAAAAGAGTGGCTTCACCAGTGAAGAAAGGCAACACTATAGGTCAGTATAATCTATATATATATGGTATCTTATCACATTATAGGCTATTCTATAGTTAACCTTCACTGTGGGTGGGCAATATCCCGGCAACTGTGTATAGATGTACATAATATTATTTTTTTTATCTCAGAAATGGTTTAATGGTCATTTTGATTAGCAATTTAATAAAATGCTAGGAAATGTGAATTTAGCTCTGTTCCACATTGCAGTACAGCAAAATCTTTACAAAAAAAAGACATTTATTTTGCGCTACATTATGTGTTGAGCATATCCTCAGCCCTAACCCTTACAAAGGAATTAATCAGTGTTTCCATAATCTTAAAATATGATAGTTTATTTGAGAACGAAAAAAACAAAAAAAAAACGTTTTCTGTTCTTTGTCCTTATATTTAAAGCTACACATAAAGCGTAATTTAGACATTTGTCAGCTATCAGTGAGTGAAATGCTCAGTGAGGATGTTGGAGCTGTATTTTGTTGGTTGCCCAGTAGATGGCGCCTCCCTAGTTTGTCTGTCTCAAGAGGCACCAAGGAAGTTTTACTTGGCCTACTAATTTAGGGCAGGTGCGTGAAGGGTGAACAGACGCCTTTTGAGAAACTGTTTATGACCGCATCGCACGCTTACATTTGTTTATATACTATTGCATATAAGTGAATGCATTTAGCACACGGGGTAAATGCACCAATATTATTAACTCGTGGCATATTTAATTGAATTTGGTTTCACAACTACACATATACACTTGTTAGCCATTTGCAAGACCAAGACCAAAGCCTGCAATAGCCCAGAATACAAGATCATCAACCATGTACAACGACAACTTGTGAGTAAACAAACAGCGGCAGCAATAACGAGCGAGTCTAAACATACGGGTACATCACCGAAAGAGGCGTAGGCAGCCAATAAAAAGGAAGACGGCAGCATAAAAGAGGATATCTAATCTGGTTGATAACCCCTGCCTACAAAAAACTAACAAGCCCCCGTTCGAGCGCTGCTATGTTGGGAGTTTACCCTGGTGGACAAGAGGGTCGCCTAACTACGCCTGTGTTGTGGGGGGGGAAACTCTGACTTTTCTGTCTGTGCATATGCACCACATAGGAGTTCGGATTATTCGGCCTTCCTGGAGACACTGAATGGAGTCCTGTATGGGGCTCCAGTAGGGGCCCCCATAGTTCTGCTGGGAGACTTCAATGCGCACGTGGGCAATGACACCTGGGCAATGTGATTGGGAGGAACGGCCTCCCCGATCTAAGCCCCAGCGGGCGTTTGCTGTTAGACTTCTGTGCTGGTCATGGACTGTCTATAACAAACACCATGTTCGAACATAAGTGTACGTGGTACCAGAGCTTTGGATGTGGAGGGATTGTCTTGGATGACACGCCTCTTGCACATTGCGTGAAAGTCAGGGACAGTGACAAAAGAGTGGCAGGGTGGGGTGGTGGTCCCCTCTTCAAAAAGGGGGACCAGAGAGTGTGTGCCAAGTACAGGTGTATCTCACTACTCAGCCTTCCTGGTAAAGTCTACTCCAAGGTGCTGAAGAGGACGGTTCGGCCGATTGTCGAACCTCAGATTGAAGAACAACAATGCGGATTCCGTCCTGGTCCTGGAACAACGGACCAGCTCTTTACTCTCACAAGGATCCTGGAAGGGTGCCTGGGAGTATGCCTTTCCAGTCTACATGTGCTTTGTGGATCTGGGGAAGGCGTATGACCGGGTCCCCCGGTAGATACTGTGGGAGGTGCTGCGGGAGTATGGGGTGAGCGGGTCCGTTTTGAGGGCAATCCAATCCCTGTATTTCCAAAGCGAGAGCTTTCTACAGATGATCGGCAGTAAATCGGACTCGTGGGGGTTGGTCTCCGCAAGGGCTGCGCTTTGTCATCAATCCTGTTTGTGATATTCATGGACAGGATATCGAGGTGTAGTCGTGGTGAGGAGGGGTTGCGGTTTGGTATTCTGGAGATCTCATTGCTGCTTTTTGCAAATGATGTGTTCCTGATGGCATTATCGGTCCATGACCTCCATCACTCACTGGATTGGTTCGCAGCTGAGTGTGAAGCGGCTGGAATGAGGATTAGCACTGCTAAATGTGAGACCATGGTTCTCAGGTGGAAACCGATGGAGTGCCTACTCCAGGTAGGGAATGAGTCCTTACCCCGTTAGCCCGTTTTGTACACAATTGAGGTTTTGTACACAATTGAGGTGATGCAAAGTAGTGTGTAAGGGTGTTTCTGTATACTATTTCTCCAGCCGTGGTCACATGGTGTCATAAATGAATGTATTATGAGAGATATTTATTGAAGTCGGACTAAGTAGGACATCAGTGAAGGCCTACGTGTTTAATGCACGGCTCGCCACTGTAAGGATGCCTCCTGGGCGCCTCCCATGGCAGGCCTTCCAGGCACGTCCAGCTGGGAGGAGGCCTCAAGGAAGACCCAGGACTAGGTGGAGAAATTACATCTCCACACTGGCCTGGGAACGCCTCGGGATCCCCCAGTCAGAGTTTGCAAATGTCTCAGGAAGGGGAGGTTTGGGTCCCTTGCTGGAGCTGCTGCCCCCGCGACCCGACTCCAAATAAGCAGACGAAGATGAATGGATGGATGAATGTCTGCTAAAAGTAAATGCAATTACCTTCTATATTTTGTCGCCTGTCCAAGGTAACCTGAACAGCCTTCTCTGTGGCAGCGGTGCTGGAGTGATTAGCAAAATGCTCACGTACCCCTTTGACCTATTCAAGAAGAGACTTCAAGTTGGGGGCTTTGAAGAAGCCAGAGCCCATTTTGGGCAGGTAAACACAGCTATAATAATTAAAACATTAATCTCACATTTATCAAACCTAAATGTATTTTGATTCTGATGTTCAATTGTGTTGCATCATTCATCACTCTCTGTTTCCCACCTCTAGGTGCGGAGTTACAGAGGCCTTTTGGACTGCGTTGTTCAAATAGCCAAAGAGGAGGGCCTCAGGGGTTTCTTCAAAGGACTTTCTCCCAGCCTAGTAAAGGCTGCATTATCAACAGGCTTCACTTTCTTCTGGTATGAGTTTTTCCTCAATGTCATGCGTAACATCAAGGAGACGCAGAGCACAATTACATATCCAAAGGACTCAAAGTAATGAGGTCCAAACTAGTCATTTATAGCTTCTTTTCTGTTTGTTTGCATTCAAATGGAAATCAAAGTCTAACTATTGTCATTGTATGCGTTAGTATACCTTGTGTCAAACAAACATTGCAGGTATCACGTTTCGTTTGAAGCAGGTCTCAATTTTGAAATATAGTACATTTTCTAATAAGTGTGATGGTTAAGATGTTGGTGTTGTGTCTTAAGGGTGACATCACACACAATAAGTCCTTGTTTTCTTACGTCTATGGTCCAAACGTTTTGTTTATTTATTTAATATTTGAGTTTGGGTTGGGTTGTCTGCTTCTAAAGGGAATGTGCTGGGATAACATATGGAATGTGTGTTTGTTTTTTCCTTTTGTCTTTCTTTCCTTTTGCAATATGCATTACTGTTATATCATACCTCGAAAGTTGATGCACTTTTTTGTGGTTCATGGAAATATACTTGTTTAAATTAATGCAAAAATGGTACAACTTTAAAATATCAACCATTCCCTGACGTTTTTGACGTGTTCATATTGTACACTTGTATACATTTTATTATATGTATATATATATTCCTTAATGTTGTTTTGTGCCCATTATATTTTATTTTACATCTGACACCAAAATGTAATATTTATGGGTATCTTCTGGGATGCGAAGAACTTGTACATTTGGCCAAACAATTAAAAGTGCTAAATTATTAACTATTGAATGTTATTTTACAATATGTCGTCATAACAATGTATTTGTCCCAAAGTTTGTATATTTTTTGACGCCGCTTTTCAAATAAAGTTAAAGTACAAAAAATGCTTAACAGTGACAGTACTTTAGTGGCAGTAATGTTCTGTCGCGTTTGAAATTCGACATTGAACCAGACGATAACGAAGAAGAGCGACCAGGAAACACAAGTAAACATCTAAGACATCACAGGTGTTTAAACGTATGTTTATTTTGTTGTTTTTGCGCTTTACGATTTCCCGTGACGTGTTTGTGTGAGATGCTTGTTTCAGCAGCTAACGCATTAATGTTGCTACTGTACTGTATAGCGTAGTAATTGCAAATCTAAACTGTTTCTTTAAGATTACCGTGGCACAAAAACTCGATGCTTGAATGTACTGCATGGAAATAAATATCGAATTATGTTTAAATTCATGGAAGCTGACCTTAGTTGGTCCTAATCCCTTTTATCCATACTGAAAGAGCCCCGGGTCGCCAACCAGATTGATGATATGACATTTTCGTGTATTTTGTGAGGGCTGCCTTTACATACTGCACTTTACATATTCAGTACCGTAAAACGATGTTAAACCCGTATAGACTTTGGTGAAGCGTCATATCGGTATTATTTCTAAAAGTATGACGCATTCCCTACCCCACTTTCCATTCCAAAATAGCGCAATATACTCTGGTGGATGCTACGACCTTTGCAAGATGGAGAACTTCAGTAAAGACGAATACAGTTACCGCATCCAGTCATTCGACCTGGAGACCCAGAAGTTATTGAAAACAGCACTAAAAGGTCTGCGTATTACACTAATGTAATGCTGTCTTGAATAGCAAACGTACAATAATTAACTTGTAGGATGTTTTGCTAAAAATACCCACTTTTTTAACTTATCACTATGTGACAGCTGTTAATATACTATTTTACTTTTTTTAGAACCAAGTTCGGTAGACCTTGAGATGGTATCTACAATCATCATGGACCAGTCTTTGCAAGACCATACTTTTAGTAAAGAGGCTGGACGCATCTGCTATACTATTATACAGGTTAATGCAGTCACACACACAGCAGATACCATTCCTCAATTAGAGGGTGATTAGGGAAAGATTTTTCAAATAGTCTGTGTATTTTAATAAAGACCCATTATGGCTTCTGGCAGTTCCCTCATCTAATTAATATGAATAAATATTGGGGAGTTGACTTGTCTGTTGCCCACACAGGCCGAGGCCATGCATAACAATGGCAATGTGTTCAGGACACATCTGTTGAACCGGCTTCAGCAGGAGTACAAGAATCGAGAGGAGACCAGGCAGCGGTCCCTCCAGGACTGGGTGTGCTTTGTCACCTTCATTTGCAATATATTTGACTACCTCAAGGTATGAACCAAGACCTGTTTGAGGAATTCTATAAAAAGTAATTAATGGTTTCCCCAAAAACCTTGTTATTAAGCACAATTTGTTTTGAAGTCACTGTGCTGTGACTTTATTTTGTTCATCTGACTCCATTGGTTTTGTATATGATTCAATTCCAGCGTACATTCTCCATTATTTCCTGCCATGTAGGTGAACAACATGCCCATGGTGCCACTGGTGCCGCCTGTGTACGACTGTTTGCTGAGGCTGGCCCAGCCTGATGCACTTAAGAATGAAGAGGAGGTAAGAATGGTGGTTGCTTTCTCATGTTTGGTAGAGTTGAGCCTTCTATAAAAATGCACATCCTATCTAAACCTACATGAATCTTGTCTTTGTGTACAGCTGTATTAAAACTATTTATTAAACAAGGCAATTACTAGGCATTCTTGCAGTACATATTTACCCAACATGTCCTGAGTGTCTTGTCATAAAGCCCTTGAAATTATGACTAGAAATTCCCCCCTTTCCCAGGTGGACTGCTTGGTTCTACAGCTGCACCGCATTGGTGATCAGCTGGAAAAGGTAAACTGCCAGAAGATGGATGAGCTGTTTTTTCTGCTGCGAGACGGCTTCCTGCTTGAAAACCTCAGCTCCTTGTCCCGTTTGCTGTTGCTTGAGATTTTGGAGTTCAGGGCTGGAGGGTGGCAGCTCAGCAACACAGCCCACAAGTACTACTACAGTGAAGTAGCGGACTAAGACCGTCAAGTTTAGTTAGAGCAGTCAAAACAAGTTGCAGCTATTTGAAATCTTTCTCATCTACTTTCCGTAAAATATCAAAGGCTATAGAATGTGCAATTGTAAATAATAACTTTCTTGAGGTAATGAGGTTTCTACATGCTGACTGTTTATTTAAAAACGATTTTGAACTTCCCTTAACTTTTTTAAAGAGAATGTTGTGAGTTTGTTTCCATTGTGGATTACATTTTTTTTGTATTGAATAAGAATTTGATTTACAGTCCTACATAACTTGAGAATGCATACTACCAGAGATTAATAGCATCTTTGTAGAACATTTGATCATACTGCGAAAGTTCAACACAGTTTATTGGTTTGAAAGTTGCCGTTTTATGTGCATTCCAGTTTAACAAGACATTTATAATCTTGGCCTTTTGCGTTATTTTGTATGTATAGATCGAATGTATCTTCTAATTTTGTTATTTTTGATAAAGAGCAAGGTTTACAAAAGGTGTATATTGCATTGACAGATCGAAGAGCTCCAATTTGCAATAGCCGTACCCAATTGTTACCTGTTTAAACTGTTAGAAGTTCATGGTTTAGAAAAGAATGTTGCTTATTTCAGGGATTTTTTTTTTTCTACACATCAGGTGTAGTTAATGTCATTTTGTGTCTATACGTTCATACACATCCAAGAGTATAACACATTGTGATGAAGCAAGGTAGATATGTATTTTAACCACAACGTGCCAATGTGAAAATTTACGTCAACATATTCCTTACAAGGTCTTGTAGGCACATTTAAAAAAACATTTGTAAACAAGGTGCTGTAGAAATGTATTTTCTTGCTTAATAACTTTAACAATATCCTTATGGGCTAGTTGTGCTTGGCCATGGTGCATTTTTTAAAAGTAGCCTAGACAGTTCACAGCGAATTGTATTTTTTGTATTCCATGAATCATGGAATATTCCACCAGCGCTAGAAACAATGTAGCTAATTTTGATAGTGAGTACAATGTTTGTTCGCTGTTCTCAGTGACCACTTAAATAACTTTAAACCAAAGTTGTGCCTTGCAAACAGAAACATTCAATTGTTTCTACAGTCTTGATTTTCAAAAATCGGTTCACCTAATTGAAAAACCTTAATTTCAAACCACTTTGATTCCACTCTTATGTACACTGTGCTCAGTTTAAAATGTTCCTCCCTCAAAACTTGAAATACATCGAATGAGCAGGTCTTATTTGGTCTTGGCACAGCCTTGTACACTGCTCAACTCACATTTTTGTAATTGCTGGTTTGAACAATGCAGCATTTTCCCCTAATAAATACTTGTACCGTTATTTCTCCTGTCAATGTTTGATTTAGGTTTGAGACATTAATATACACCATATAAGCTCTGGTAAGAATAAGTGAAAATTTAAATTGACCTTAAATGTTAACATTTTATACAATATTATCAACAAGGAATTCACTATTTACAATTGACATTGGAAAATAATCCATTATTTGTTCCATCTCAAGAAAAAAGTTATAGGAACCGTGTCAAATAATTTAGTAATTTAAATCCACTGCATTTGCACTAACCAACACATTACAGCAGACTACCACCAGCGGTAATGTGCATAGGCTCGGTTGGCTTCAGCCATCTTGTGCAGCTCATGCTTCTTCTTTATAACATGGCCTTCTTTTGTGTGCGCTGCCAGGAGTTCCTGGGAAAGTTTTTCATATAGATGTGTGCGCCTATGCTTGTTTTCTCTGCACTCAGTGATCATCCATTTCATAGCCAAGAAGCGACGCCGGTTCTCACTAAGAGGGATGGGTACCTGAGAGGGTCAGAACATCAAATGAAACATGCTTAGATTTGTTTAGTTAATGGACAGGCTAGACAATTTACTAAATTAAACCAGTTTAACATCCAAATTTAGGGCCGATATATTTTTCTGGGAATTTAAACTGTTGTGAAACTAAAATCATGTTTAGAGCATTTCCCCTACTTTTGAAACTTAAAACGGTCTGTAAAAATGGGAGTGATTAAGTCTTGACCATTTCAGGTTTGAGTGTGTTGATGCCTTTCACTCACCTGGTAGAATTTTCCACCTTTCTGTATGCTGGCCAACCCAATAACAGGTTTACAGTTCTCCAGGGCTTCGTGAAAAATAGTGTAGGGATCGCACTCAATCTCTTTCTTCTTCTCTTCAGGAGCTTTGTGATATTTTTCAACCTGTTTTCTCTTTATGTTTTCCAATGTCTGCGGAGGGTAGAAAAGGGGATTTTAACATTGTATTTATACGGACTAACCCATGACTGTATATCTAATTTACCTCAGTTTCACACAATGACACTCATAAAATATGGTGACCAAAGCCGTACTTAATTTAGAATGCCAGTGTGTGAACCTCAGCCGCAGAACATGAGACCACTGCACATTGTTTAATGTAATTGTATAAATATACTGTTAAAATAAAATAAATAAAGGCAAACAATATGACAGACAATTTCTAGTAACATAAAAATGCATAATTAAAATGTATACATAGTAAAACATTTTAAAACAAATCAGAGAAACTTCTGCAGTGGTCTCTTAATTTTTCCATTAAAAAAATCTAGTAGAGCCCAGGTTAAAACCTGGATGCCATTTAAAGACTGTTAATATAGTTTTAAATATGATTTATTCTTGCCTCTGTCATAATGTTTCTGGACAGAACCTTGTCTCCTCCTTTCATCATCATGTTAACAAATTTACTGAAAAGTAAAATAAAGCGGGATTAGGCTAGTGTGTATTTACTCTCCTATAATGGTACTGAGAGCCCATTGAAATGGCCATGATACCTTATGACTGGGTCATTGAAAACAGAGCTTGTCATTCCATTGGCGGCTGCCTTTATTGGCCTAAGAGCTTTAATGTCACGTTTCTCCTTCTCCTCGGCCGTCAGCTCGGATTCTGGTATGTTGTATGCCTCCCTCCTTATCTCTGGCTCGAGATAGTAAGGGTTGTACCTGCTCCATCTCACCAGTGCCACTCTGTAATTCAATGATTATGGCTTTAAGATGTAGTTCACGAAAACACAATTGGCGTCTAATAAAAACAAAATGCTACAATATACATGTTTAGTCCAACATGGACGGCCCTTAATACAATTATTTGTGATATACGTTAGCTATTATAAAAAAGCATGACAATGTGAACAACTGACAACTGAGCCAATTCCTGCCATTCATGGACCACACGTTTACGGCACCTTACAGCTGTTTAATCGTAGATCCTCCTGACTTCTAGTGGAAGGCTTCTACTAGATAGCTATATGAACGAAAACAACCACTGCAACGCCAAAGATACGTGACAGTTTCACCTCTGAATGATTTAATGCACATGTGATTTACTTACCTTGGTGTCCAAGGTTTTAATAAACCTGTGATGGAAGCAGCCATTTTGAAAATGTGATCGTCAGCGAGGACCCTGCCGTAGCGTATTTAGTTCTTGCAACGGGCGCCTTCAAAGAAGAAAATAAAGATGGTCAATATGAATATTTAACCCCTTATTTATAACTATTTGTTGTGAAAAGTAAAACATGAATTGAAATTATATATAATATGCACATATATTTAGCATAATAATAACTATGGGTTGTCAATAACTCTCGCGTGCACACGGTGTGTGACGTCACGCGATGTTTTTAGTGCTATGGCGTACCAGGAAGAAGAGTCGCTTGAATCTTGGCTCAGTAAGCAAATAATCTTATTTTGCAAATACATTAACATTAATATTTAGCTATACATATGTTCGTGAATAAACTGCTGTAAATATTATCCTATACGAACTGTCACTGTGTCTTTAATTTAATTCCCAAACGCAATTGCTTTCGAAGTTTTGTCATCGATGGATTCTATGCTGTAGTCTTCAGCATAGTGGGTGGATACGGTACCAGTAGATTGAAAGTGAGCTCTTTATAGCAACCAAGTATGTGTCACTGTCGCGGATTTAACATCTTATTTCGATTTGTTTTATATTTATCTCAAGAGACATCAGTTATCAATCATGGTTTGAGCTGATTACAGCACCTTGTGTTCTTGATATAGCTAACATATGGCAGGCCAAGGTATCTTTGTTGAATGATTTAAATTTCCATTACAATGCACAATAGACAATAAGAGAGAGCCACTGCCTTGCAACGTTGACCACAAGACAATAATAAAATGAACTTAATTCATCTGGACCCACCCTTGCAATAGTATATCCTAAATGCACAAGTTATCAGTAGTTAAATATGTTTTCTCCTTCCTGACAGATAAAGCCACCCACCCAACAAACAGACAGGAGGACTGGGAGTATATTATAGGTTTCTGTGACCAGATTAACAAGGAGTTAGAAGGGTAATCCACATTGTGCAATATAAAATACATTTTCTGATACAGAAAATAAGTATAGGCCAGGGTTAACCATATATCATTAATTATCCATTAATCATATAAATATTTTTTCAGTCCCCAGATTGCAGTAAAATTGCTTGTCCACAAGATCCATTCGCCACAAGAATGGGAGGCCCTTCAGGCCCTAACTGTAAGACCTGTTCACTGTTACATAAGTAGTATTTGCACCAGCATGGTCAAAAATGTGATTCCCACTTTATGATTTGGACTTAACCAGAAGTATTTGTGTTTAATTCAGGTTCTGGAGGCATGCATGAAAAATTGTGGGAGAAGGTTTCATAACGAAATTGGAAAATATCGTTTTTTGAATGAACTGATTAAAGTTGTGTCTCCAAAGGTGAGCTGACAGCGTGAGCATTTCTCCATACGGTGTGTTTTTAAGGACCGTATGCTAATGTAATTACTAACTCTTAGCAATCAACACTGTTCTCTGTCCTGTTGTGTGCAGTACATGGGGGACACTGTGCCAGAGAAGGTGAAGACAAAGGTCATAGAGATGTTGTACAGCTGGACGGTGGCCTTTCCCAGCGAGACCAAGATCAGTGAAGCCTACCAGACGTTGAGAAGACAGGGTGGGTTGAGATCATAACTGCCTTAGTGTCAATACATTATGGACATTGTGTGTGACAGCTGCTGCTCAGTCAGAAATTAATCCTGGCTTTCTCCATCTAGGCCTGGTGGCTAGTGATCCACAACTACCACTGGACAAGACTTTGATTCCCTCTCCTCCCACACGGCCAAAGAACCCTGTGTTTGACAATGAAGACATGGGAAAGGTCAGACACTACAGGAAAACATAGTATTCTTGCTATTTTAACTTTAGAGGAGTGGTTTCCAAAGCCCCCTGCCCTCCAAAATATTTTTTTAATGTTCATAGCTGAAGGTTATTTCAAAACCTGAATCAGGTATTATTGTCTAATAAAAAAACTACCATAAATATTTTTATGGTAGTTTTGAATTTAAACCTTTGTTGCTCTATTTGCATGCAAAGCTTCTTGCTGAGCTGCTTCGGAGTAAAAACCCAGAAGACCTCCAGGAAGCTAACAGGCTGATCAAGAACATGGTGAAAGAGGTGAGACTTTCTCTAACCCTGTAGTCTCAGACAGATGATCCAGGCCATTCTTTTCTAACGGATCCTGAGAACGGTGAAACACGATTGACGAGGTGTGCTGCATTGTACTGCAGTGTCTCATCGTTGCTGCTCTCTACAGGGTTTGAGCCCAGCTTGTTTGACATGCATTATTTTGTTTGCGAGGGCTCCAGGGCCTTCTCTGCTTAAGAACTCTCAGAATGTGTTAAAAAAGGTGTTGTGTACAGACGTTAAATACTGTATTCTGGAGCAACAGTATAGCATGGATAATCAAAAGGTTTTAGATAAACACTGAACCACTGTTGGATAATTGTACTGTGATTATTACAGTATCCCTCATTGAAAATATAACAATTTATCATTTATTAACTCACTTTGTAACGTCTCTGTATGTTGCTTAACTAGAGTAGACTTTGATAAATATTAGATGTGCTACGCTGATTGTATTTCATGAGCTGATTTCTGTTTATGGACATGTTTTATGTTTACTGGAATATCACATAGCCTAAATGCGATAAGTCAAATTTGAATACAAATATTTTTGCGTGTGTTTATATACACACATGCATACATACATATTATATTTTATATATGTTATATTCACAGTGTATATGACGCTGCATTTTGTGATCAGGATGATGCACGAGTGCAGAAGGTGAGCAAGCGCCTGCACACTCTGGAGGAGGTGAACATTAACGTCAAGCTCTTCTCTGAGATGCTGTCGCACTATGACAAGGACAGCTCCACGGACTCCGACAGAGAGATCCTTAAGGTTTGCTGTGGACACACACACACACACTAGGCCGGTCACAATAATTACTATATCGATTTATTGTGCAATATATGTACATAGCCAGTACTTTTTCAGAGATCAATAATATTGCATTGAATGAATATTTGCATCACAAGGGTTACAGACTTTGCATGCACAAGGGGTAATTAAGGTTTTTGTTTGCATTCTCCCTTATTCTAGGAACTGTATGAGCGTTGTGACAAGCTGAGGCGGGCTGCTTTCAAAATGGCCACCGAGACAGAAGACAATGACTCGAGTTTGGGTGAGAACAATATGTTAATTGTTCACCTTAATGTTGGGGAAATCACTGTAAAGATTTTGTAATTCTCATGTGTCCTTTCAAACGTACTTAACACTTCAGGGGAGATACTGCAGGCCAGCGATGACCTCTCCAGAGTCATCAACTCTTATAAGAAGATTGTCGAGGGTCAGGTGGTTAATGGAGAAACAGAGGAGTTTAAATCTACAGCCAGTAATGGTGAGACACACACTGTATTATTACTGGCAAATAAAATAAAAATTGTTGTTTGTTAAATGCTTTTACAATGAGAATCAGTTTTTCCGTTTATTTCTTCGACTATCCCTCCAGGGAACAGGGAGACGACCGAGACCCTGATCGACCTAGCCGGCATTGACGTTCCGAGCCCCCCTCAGCCTGCTCCCCTTCTCCCTCCCACCCTCGCCGCCGACCTCATCTCAACCCATCCAATGACTTTCCCCATCCCTGTCCTGCCTCCGCCTCCAAAGCGGCTGGTGGGGTCTCAGGGCAGTCAGAGCAGCAGCCCCAGCCATGTGGGCGGTGACAACCCCTTCTCTGCACTGTCGCTCCTCGACGATGAACTATTGTCCTTGGGTAACTCAACACTAAATAGTGCTTATATGGCAACCTGAATGTAACAGTCCCACTTCATATACCCGTATACATACAGTGTGATTAAGATTGATTGATTGATTGGTCCTTTCGGATGTGAGCAGCCCCAGTAATTGTGTATCTATGTATCTATATTTTTGGACATGTATACATATTATTCATAAAAATGAACATGTAATGTTAAATATGGTTTTAACAACGTATACTGCCCTTCCCATACATTTACAATTTTGACAGTTTCTAAGAAACTCTATTTTATAGCAGCTAAATTATATATGATAATCTGCCACTAGATGTCACACCAAGCACCAGGGTCTCATGTTAAAAGCAAATGTTTCATGCACCAACATGCACCGGCCAGCTTAATGTGACATGTACTGTAGTGACAGACTACAGTCACATAAGAGACATTTTAAGTAGATTGACTTTGCATTTTGACATCCAAACCTGATTCCTTATAGCTCAAGGTTCAAGGCACATATGGAGTGCTTGTGTTGATGCACTTGTTTCCTTTAGGGCTAAATGACCCTGCTCCTTCTCTGAGTGGCCAATCAAAACCCATGCTCAAGGAGATGTCCAATCAATGGAGCTCTCTGCAGTCACAGGTACAGTCCTCTAGTCCGCTAATTTCAAACTTCTAGTTTGCATACAAGTTTTTGTTGTCCATACCTTCACTAAACTCTAAAGGCCCATTTATGCTTCTGCGTCGAATTTACGTCTTGCCTACGACGTCAGCTACGACGTAGGTTCAACATGTTATGCTTCTGCGTCAGCCGCACGGACCTGTGCGCGTTGAGTGCACGTGCGATTGACATGAAGTGGCAAAATTGGGAAGTAACATGTTTAAAATGTGCCTGAATTAGAAAACAAATTGAGTGTAAACGTTTTGAAATTAGCATATAAAAATATTTATTTCCAGAGAATCTCCAACATATAGCATAGAAAATAATCTGTGCCCATACAAAATAGTATTTATAAAAGACTGCCTTTCACTGCCCGTACAACAAGGAAATCCAACGAAAATCCCCCTTTTGTCAGGTGCAGTCGTAGGCTAGTCTGGGTTAATAATGCTCAAGCAAGACATATAAAAGCGTTTCTTTCCAGCGAATCAAACAATTATACCAGGATTGTCAAAGGTAGACAGTCTGTGCATGCATGAAGACTATGGCGTTGTAATAAACGTCCCAAAGTTACCAAATTCCACAATACTACTCTGGAATATGGGCTTCAATCCACAAGACTGCTGTGTCGACTCAACGTACGGGTAGTTACATTTTTGGAGAGGTGCACGTCAGCCTATGCCATAGCTACGCTATAGCCTTACGCGACGGTTACGCCCTTTCCGTAACTGCCGTCGTAGCTTTGACGCAGAAGCATAAATGGGCCTTAAGCCATCTCACAGTGGACTACTTAAAGGTACACTCCTTGATATGTGTCCACAAACATCTCTCAAAAGAGATCATGGGCTCACACAGTTGTTTTAAATATAAACTGAGTCAGGGAGGAAATGTGTGCTTCTGGGGTCATTATAACACAATCCAGGAGTGTTTGGACCTTTTCAATAGATTTCCAAAATTCACAATAACATTTTAAAGTTTAGGTGAGAATGGATGTGTATTTACCTCCATGTTTTCCACCAGGCACCAGAGCCAGGTCTAGACCTGTTTGGTACTGTAGCTCAGCCAGGTACCCCTGTACCCCCGGCTGGACAGCCCGCGGTCACAACTACGCTGCAGGACCTGCAGGATCTGGCCATGCTGGGCTTTGGCGAACAGAAGAAGTATGTCTTCTCCCCATAGGATTACCAAGCAGACTCCTGAACACACCTGGACAATAAAACACCTTTACCGTACTTTATATTTCATAATATGACTGCATTTGTCCCTCATTAGGTCCTTTTGGTAGACCACTTACCTATGTAGTTTTAACAAGGTCTTTCTGGAAATAATTTTTTGCCTTTAAAGAGTTTATTCTTGAAAACAAAATATATTTTAATCTTCAACTTTAAATGAATCGTTATGTTTCACTACTGCGTCAATAACCCATTGTAATACATCAAATGTGACTACTTATTCCTAGCATGCCTGGCCAGACGTGGGGCGGTGGCTTTGCCATGCCAGCGGCGACGCCCCCCTCCATGCCAGGCCGGGGCCTTGCCCCCTCCGCAGCTCTCCTGCACACCGGCGTGCCCGGTTCCCCAGCGTCACCTCACGCTCAGGCCGCCCAGTGGAGCTCCGCCCCTGCCAGCCCGCTGTTCCGCTCCCTGTCCCCCAGCCCCGCTGGACCTCTTCATCTCCATGGCAGTCCTTCCAGAGGAGCAGAGGTACCCCCACATCTCCATGGCAGCCCTTCCAGAGGAGCAGAGGTCTCCCTGGGCAACATACACATTCCTCTGGAGGCCATCAGACCAAGTGAGTACTTGATGGGTGACTATAATAGATTAGATTGTCTTTATTGTCCCCCATTGCTAACAGTAGTCACATCACCGTCATAAAATTTTTTAAAAATACCTAGTGTATATTATACAGTAGTTGTCCACCATGAAATATCATGAGTCCTCGTTAAAGTGGTTCTATATTACTTTTTACCACTAGATGTCACACTAAGCGCACCTGCTCTCAGACAATACAAAATGCTTTGTGGGCCACACACATGCACTAACATGCTCTAAGGGCGTACTCACACTTGGCCCAGTTAAACCGCGCCCGAGCTTGTATGACCCCAAAGTGCGATTCGTTTGACTAGTGTGATCGCTCAGTTGTTTCATTACAAACAGCCTGGCGGCAAAGGGAACACTCTGCTCTACGACAGAAGTGCAATGTTTATTGGAAATTAGGAAAGACGAGAGTATTCAGGAGTAACTGGATACAACACACAAGAACTATCTACTTACTCGTGGGTATCAAAGAACCACGTGAGCAGTGTCGGCAAAAGTTGAAAAAACTGCGTGCTCAGTAAGGTATGGGATACCCTCCGTATATATGGTAGCTCAAGGACATATTCCAGTTGGCCTGAAACCAAGTAGCCAACCTAGTGTTTTGGAGTAAGCGTGCCCTGGCCCTGAATGTTAGCTGCAGTGTGAGTGCAGGCCAGCGGGGGAGTGGGGAGGGGGGACAATCGTGCTCATGCTCGGTTCAAGGCAACTGGGCCTATTGTGAGTGTACGCCCTTACATGCACGCGCATCCGGCCTGGATATGAAATCAAAGAACAGAAAAGCTCAGATCACAACACGCACGTTGAGGTAGTGTGATGACATTCTGTGCATTACTCCACTATACTGTATCTTCACATAGAAAATAGTTGTTATCTTAATCTTGACATTTTTAAGTTCGCCTTTCCAATGTGCATAGCACACTTAACATGTAACTTGGTTTATTAAAAACAGCTGACAAGGCATATTATCCTAACTATCTGTTTTGATTTGGGCCTCCTAGAGAGCCAGGGATGGGCAGTATTTATAATACATTTATTTGAAATACAAAATAGTATTTTGTAATTTGTATCTGATAGGGTTGTTGAAAATTACTTCATATTTTGTAACAAAGTACTTTAATGTTTTGTATTTTGTAGCATTTTGATTGGTAGCCTGGTGTAGCCCATACCGTAGCCAGACCCCCTCACTTGGGTTTTGTCAGCCTTTAACCATTCAGTGTTACAATAGTTTACCACCATTTCAAATGCTGGACTTGCTTGACGTCATTGCATTTATACCAATCAGACCAATTACCTTCCAACTTTTTTGTTTCATTGGCTGATTGGCTAGGCTCTCTTTAATTGTTGCTTTTGTATAAATTAAGATAATACACTTTTGTCAGTTTAAGAAAATATTTACTCAAATTGCTAGCTGTCCATTCCATATGCGTGCTGATAAAATAATCCAGTGTTTCTACAGCCCTTGCTCTAAATAGTAACACAAAGAATGTGGTGCACGCCGGGGACACTGCTTCTGAGAGATCACCCTGTCCCAATGGTATTGAAGGGAGCTGTTTTTGTTTTGCTCTATAATATCAGCTTTCTCCAGAATGACTGACTATACCTTTAACTAACTGAGTGGGTCAGTACAGGTTAAGGGCTAGGCTAGATCATATAGGCTTGTGAAGTGATATCATGCTTCACTGGAAAAGTATTGTATTAGTCATTTTAAAATACAAAAATACAGTAGTTTATTTTGACACATTGTGTGGCTGCTGTATTTAGTAGTTTATTTTGATATGCTTTTTATTTTAAAATAAACATTGCTGTATTGTTGCCTCTCACCCCTGCTCACCTTCACGCCTGTGTAAAGGGTCTGCTGCAGTACTATAGTGTAACACTGATACGTACCAACGGCCTGTGATTGGCTGCTTCCCCAGGTAAAGTGCTGCCTGTGACGGCCTATGACAAGGACGGGGTCCGCGTGCTGCTCAACTTTGCGTCCGACTGTCCCCCTGGCAGGCCTGACGTGCTGGTGATGGTTGTGTCCATGCTCAACACGGCGCCCCTTCCTGTCCACAATGTGGTACTGCAGGCCGCTGTGCCCAAGGTGAGAGACGTCCGACACCCAGACCACACACAAGCTCTCGTTGTTACACTGTATTGTACGGTGCACACTAGCGACGCCACTCTGACATGAACCCCCCTGCAGTCGATGAAGGTGAAGCTGCAGCCTCCTTCAGGAACAGAGCTGGCGCCCTTTAACCCCATCCTGCCCCCAGCCTCCATCACCCAGATCATGCTGTTGGCCAACCCTACCAAGGTACGCATACATACCTCTCGCTTTTTCATTCACCATTACATTGCATTGTTTATGCACAACCATTTATTACTACACTATGCAGAATAAAAGCTCTCACATTCACTTCTACCTAAGACTCAACACTCTCTAGCTTTCTCTGATAGTCTCGGCCAAGTACATGACTTTGCATGTCCAATAGGAATGTCAGAATTGAAACAAGCTTGTGTGTGTGGAAAGAGAGTGCAGTCATTGATGTAATTGAACAATGACTGTATTTAATGCTACTGTATGAATTCAATACATTTTCAGATATTCCATTACAGCCCTAGTAGATAGGAGGCTAGGATATGATGTTAGGGCTCACAGGCTAGATGGACCCCTGAACAGACAGCTGTGTGTCTGCATCCTCACAGGAGAAGGTGCGTCTGCGCTACAAGCTGGCTTTCAGGCTGGGAGACCATCTGTGCAATGAGGTGGGAGAGGTAAACCAGTTCCCCCCTTCGGAGACCTGGGGCTGCCTATAGCAGTGCTCTGGCCTGCCACCACACAACAGGGACATACCAACTCATTCTTCATGAAGGGGTGTTTGTGTCAGCAGCACATGTATCCCAGAGAGAGAGAGAGATAGGCCGGGGAAGGAGCAGGATTTGGGTGGAGAAACCGTTGTTACAGAACCAACCTAAAGCTACCTTTCAGCTAACATGGACTTGTACTTGTTAATTGTCCTTTGCCATTGCTGCATACCAGGAGGAGGCTCTCAGCACTTGACATTCTGCAATACAAAACATGACTACTGCTCTTGACATACAGTACTGTTACTGTAATCAAGGAGATTTGTGGAATGGTCAGAACTGCATTCAAATACACTGGTGTTGGGGGAGGGGGGGGGGGGGACAAATTGGGGATATATTTTAGCCTAAGTTGAACTTTAGTTTAATATATACTGTAAAGGATCATTGCACAAGACCTCAGCCCAAGACCGGCAAGAAGCAAAGTAGTGTCACTAATTCAAACATTTTAGCCTAGTCTATTTAACGCTTTGTAGAAGATACTGTCAATAATAATTTAGAGCTGACGTTAAGGCCATTATTAGTTGATTGACCACTATATTTTACAGTGTAAGAATTTACTTTTAAAATGAAAGAACTTACACAGGCTTGCACAAAGTACATATACTTAAATCTGATAATTTTAAATGGTATATTGTTGATAAACCATTATGTATAAATATGGGGAAAAAATTATATGAGATGTGTAACTGACATACAGTATTTGACAACGATACCTGCATCTTTTTATGTGTAATTCTTTTATGCATATAAACCGGCTATGTGTTAAGCCGTCAGGATTTTCTGCATTGTGAAAAGGTGAGTTATATTGTGCGTTATATCAGCTGGTCTATTTTAAATTTTTGGACCATCAGATTAGATGGTAAAGTGGTCTTTCTTGGCCGAGGTCTGGATAATTAATGTATTCCCTTCATGGTATTATGATTTGTGATTGTAAATGTACATTAACACTGGTTTTCTTTCTAGAATTTTATTTAATTGTGATATTTCCGATTAAACTTTTCCAGCAGTGGATTTTGGTTTTGTTAAGTTCAGTATTATGTAATTTATTTGAAGTAGTAGTATTTCAGTGTATCACTGAATCTTGTGAGTTCAAAAGAGTAAAAAATATGTCAGCAGGCCAACTACTTCTCAGTCTCTAACAGTTACATAGTATGAGACTGTTGTGTCTCAGTATTCACCTAAAACTGCATTCATCCACCTAACTTCCTTCACTGCGGTCTCTTGTTAGTCCATGGTATTTAATGTACATAGTTCATTGTACTTATCTGCTGTGTCCGGTTACTTGATAAATGTGATGTGTAGTTCTTGAGTGCTCAGTTGTGTGTATATATATTGTAGGATGTGCTGTTCGTTTGCTGCATGAAGGAATAAATATTTCTTTAAAATGATTTGCCATAAGTATGAATTCTCATCATACACTCACAACTGTCGAAATGAACATTTAGCAGCATGAAGAATATATCATGGAACATATTTATTACCAAAGTATATTTCAGACTGTACAAAAGTATGCAAAAGGTACTTCACACTTCCACGGTTCCTTCTTTAACTATAGCCATAGCCAGATTCCTGGCCAATGCTAGCCTCAGGAGCTCTACCTTGGTAACCTCAATGTCTTCCTCCTGAAAGGTGAAAACCAAAGCAAATGTAAGGTGTAACCAATGGTTACATTAAAACATGGCATTGGTTGGCAGGCGTCTGTCCGGTTGAGAATCCTGAACATGCTGAACATTCCTCATCAATCATGGTGCCATAAATATGACAAATGTTTGTGAGCAAGCACCATGCACAAGAGGAAGAATTTGAGGGTTTTAGTACGTTTTACACATCAAAATGTATACTTATGACACGTCTATATGATCATAGGCTGCCAGTTGTGACCAGTGAGTTGTACCTGCATGGCTCTCTCTGTGCTAGCTGGGGCTGAGGAGGTGAGCTCTTCTAGACAGAACATCAGCTCATGGGTTTGGTCTGCTGTGAAGATCACCTGAATGTAAGAGAGCAAGGGGGATTGTATGTCTTGCTGGTTCATAGTGATAAGACATTTATCACTATGAACCAGTTATTTACTAATATACATGTACAGGATGAAATAAAATAATGTACAGCTTGTGTCAATCAAGTTTACATGCATGTCTACATGCTCTTCAAACAGCGGTCGGGATGCTCATCAGTAACCCAGAAAACAGCCCTCAGCGTGATCTCGTAATGAACCTCATCTGTCAGCTCCAGGCTCAAGACAAACCGCTAACCAGTGCTATAGTGCCAACACTCTGGACTGCAGCCACTCCCTTCCTGCTTGCTTTCCCCGTCACCTCTTTCTGCTCCAGCAGAGGCAGGGCGTCGGTCAGCAGGGTCATCCAGAAGCTGCGCGGGGCAATCTTCGCCATCATGAGGGAGAGGAGCAGCTTGGCAGCCTCTGCAAACTGCTTCTCTGCGTACAGCTTGTGGAACTCGCGGTATTTGCCTGTAGAAGGATGTGGGCGAGAGGCCAGTTACAGCAGCTGTTGTTGTTAGTGCATCGTAATAATGCTCCGATAATGGACTTATTTTCTGCATATTCAGCTGATGTCGTTTCTCTAATACACCCGCTGACGTTAACACACGGATGGATATACAGCATAAAGACAACATATTATAATGCCCTCAGAACCCCAACAACGCATCTGCACAAGACTCTGAGGGAAGTGGTAGAACAGTGCAAGTAGACTAAGGGCCTCATGTACTTACGTGTTAATACCCGTTTTAGGTGCAATTTCGTCACACTTAAAACCTAAAAACAGCATCGTATGTACGAACAGCACGCATATGGCTAAAACGCTAAAACTGCAATGCAAAGCACAAGCCTCTGAAAAGCAGGTGTTATTCCGTTTAGCGTGTTTCTTTGAACAGGAGAGGCAAGCAACGGCAAGGTTAATCTCGAGCAAGACAAAGAAATGCTTAAAGAGTTGATTGTTTGTGTGTTGTTAAAATAAATGTTTATTCCACTTCTTTCATTTATATTTTATTCACCCAAACATTATTATTTTAAGGTAGAATTATTCCCTTTATCTCTAGGTTTGACAATATATATTTTTTAAAAAGGTCTAGCATGCTTCATGATCATTAAACTTGTTTTCTTTTACTGAGTCTGCTGTTCCATAGCTTTCATGCAGCTCAACTTACAGATATGGCTGGAACATAGACCAGACCACTCGACGCGTTAATGCCAAGTTTAGAGGGCGGCACCAAGCACAGATTACGTGATCGGTCGCAAGCTTAGTACATTCAACGTAAAATGCCATGGCACAGCGTGTGCCATCTGTGTTCAGGCTGAGCTCACTTTTACTTTGCGCTCGCTAACATACGTACATGAGGCCCTAAATGTTTTTGGAACGCTGGGTACAACCAGAAGAATACCCCAGACACAAATCAAGGACTACACACAGTACAAACTATTTACCTCAAGTTGAATTATGCTATGCTGATATAATATGGGCTCAAAGAATACTGTGTATAGAATAGAAAGATGTAGCGAATCTGGTCAATTCTGCTGTCAGATGCTGTTGATATAAGCAGCAGCGCAAGGCCTCATCAGTGCTGTGCGTGTGTTGTGTGTGTGATGTCTAAAGACTCATGAGGGCAGGGAAGGAGAAGGAATTACAGAAGTAGGCTAGTAAACATTCTAATGTGAGTGATAGGGCATACTGTGTGTGTGTATGTGTGTTCGTGTATGTGTTCCGCGGCCAAGTATACCAAGGAATGTGAGCCTGTCGCTGAGCAGCATAGCCGGGCCCAGGTTGTCTATCAGGTCCAGATCAGAGAAGGTTCCTTTGGCACAGTAGTCCTGCAGAAACCTGAGATACACACACACACGCACTTGAGTTAAGACAACTTGCAGAGGGGGTGGGCTGGCTGTTCCCTGACAATGAGGAGCTTTCATGTGGAGGAGTACAAAGCTTATGAGGGAGCTCAGCTATGCTGATAATGCCGGGACTATTCTGGGTCTACCACATGTATACTGGCCTTGCCCTGTCGAAAACACAATACTACGGAATGTGTTGTTAAAATAACAGTAACACTATGGTTACAGGGTGTCACCACACATCTTCAATGCCCCACATACAGTACACAATAAGGGGACTATGCTGTCCTCATATTGCTTGATAGACAATGTCATGCCTGGGCATGAGGGCACAATTCAATTATGATTTAAAGGTAACGATTCCATCTGATATTGAGGTTGCACACATTCTGTATTGACACATAGCTACATATATGCATAATGAGATTGTTACGAAATAGTTGCTAATTACTAGGATTTTGATGTAGATTACTGAACTGTTTCAGAGAAAAACAAATGCTGTCCAATATATAAATAATCCGTTTATAAGCACAGGAGTGTGCCTTTCACTGAAAATGGCTTCCTTTTGTGTCCATAATAACCATCCAAACAAATCAATTCTTCTAACCCAGTCATACCCTTCAAAACGGTATACCTCGTGTGTAACCAATACACATCGTATGAATTTACTGTGCGTCCATGTTATGACTGAGACCTCCTTAAGGAGGGCACTACTGACCTCTCTGATATGAGGGTGGCAAACGCAGCATCCTTGGCCCTGATGCTCCAGGACAGGGCCGAGCCCAGCCGGTTGTTCCTCAGTGCTCGCTTGGCCATGATCTTACAGATGCTCCGCACTGTGGGGATTATGCAAGGTAAGAGAGGGCTCAACGGGGTTCAAGGTGTAACCCGGCCTCTGATACAGTGTTTGTTTGACCTGCTGAAGTGGAACGCTAGATCATGTATGCTATGCAGTGCTATGCCATGCAATGCATACATACTTACATTTATATGATAGAGAGAGTGCAACAAAGGCTGACCTTGCTCTGGCATCTGCCTCTGCTCACAGATCCTGAGCACCTTGAGAGCCTTGCGCTCCGTCTCGAGGGGCACACGCTCAATCTGCAGCTCCAGGTACACGCGGCCGAACTCTGGGCAGTGGTCAAAGTAGTCCACCGCCAGCTGCCAAAGACTGCGCGCGCGCACGCACGCACACGCGGTTGTGAATTGCAAAGTGTGGGTCGGGACCCTTTAAGGGGCCATGTATTCATTTATCGATACTGTGTGTCAGTTGTATTTTTATCTTTGTATTTCATTGAAATATAAAGATAATAAATATACTTAGAAATTAATGCATTTTATAAAGTGTATTATGTTATCCATTATCTGTGTGCCAAAAACCAACAAAGATATTAATAATGTATGTCATATACATCTGTACAGTCTTCCAAATGTTCGTTTGAGACCGTCAGTGTATATAGACAGTCGTACCTATGGTGGGTGAATAGACCCGAGGCATACTCCAGCAGGAGAAACTCTCGCAGGTTGGAGCCAAAGCTTAATACGGGAAAACAGGGAAATGACACAGTGTATGTCAGAAAGCCATCTTGTTACTTACAGGTGTTTTAATTGAACATGCACAGAGAAGAACTCACTGTAGGTTGTGGGACTGGAGCAGTTTGCAGTGATCCAGGAGGTCAGTCAAGTGGGCCACAAACCACCAGTTGTTGAGAGCAATGCTGAACAGGAATAGAATGTGGAGGAATTATTCAAAAGAAGGCAGCTAAGCAGTAGGCTAGCATTTGAGTGCATTAGCTTTGTCACACCTGCAGTCTTTGATGACCTGGTGGATGTCAAACTCAAACGCGGCAAGTAAGATGCTGTCGAGGGGCTCTGGTGCACTCCTGGAATCTAGAAACATGGCCATGCATGACTGCAAAACACACACACACACAGTAGGTTAACTATCATATACAAATAGCTTTCCATTTTCCAAACAATGTACTTAACGCTTTTGACTACATTGTGCAATAAAATATTTCTGTATAGCACATTTCTAAGTCCATGTTTATGGTGGCACCGTGGTTCTCACTGGGGTCCCTATCCCCTCGTGTTAGCTCATAACTAGCATTAGAACTAGCTTACTTGACTTGTGCCTACCTGCCCACACTGGCAGTGTGCTCTGTACCTGTGCGTAGTAATGGAGCTCGGTGGGTTTGACTGCAGGGTGGGAGAAGAGCAGTCTGGTGACCAGGAAGTGATACCAGGTACTCAGCAGCTCCTTGTTCTTCAGCAAGATGTCCTCATCACCAACCAATATCTATATATATATATACACACACAATACCAGTTAGCTCAATGGCAGTATGGATGAACATCAACGCAAAGAGAACTTCAAATCAAACTCCCTCAGAAGATCCACCCCACACATTGAAACACATTGCAAAGCCAAGTGGCATTGTTGTTGTGAGTGGTGTTCGCCACTTTGTTTCTGTTCCTATTTAAGGAGCCAGGGCTGTGTAGAAGTACCAGATTGTTTTCAGCACGCACAGAGAACAGTAAGCTAGCAAAATGCAAGGAGATATTTAGTGAAATTGACAAAAAGTGTATTAGCTTACAATTAGCTTGCAATAGCTGACTATACGTTTAAAAGACGGGAACTGTTCCATGTTTGCTTCCATAGCAAAACATGATATTGCGAGTCTTTGTCAGTATTCTATATATTTACTTCATGTGTGTTGGTGTCTAAACAAACACATGGTGGCTTGCAACCAATGGGAGCTGCCGACCTTGCAGATGAGGTCCAGGTGGTGGCTGCTGGCAAAGGAGCCGTCCTGCACACAGCGGTCCACCTCGTCGTGCCAATGTCTCCACCTCACGTCAAACTCTGTCAGGGTATGGGGCTGGCTGCCGCCCGGCTAGAGGAACACACAGGGGTCAGAGGTCACAGACTTAGCACTGGGACCGGCTGAGAACATTCTATTTGCGTATTTTAGCTTATTCATTTATTTATATTAATTCCCAATTTATTTATGTGCTGCTTCTTTTTGATATAGTAATTAATAGTTATACAAATTTGAAGTATATTATTAGTTAAATTGCCATTATTATTATATTAATATGAAATTACTCAAATTTAAATAATATGCTAGCAGTGACAGTTATAAAGCAATGCCTAAATAAACAATGCTTCTCTATTGCAACAAATTATTTAACTTACTGAACAAATCGTGTTAAAACCATAACATCTTTACAACCTTCTTTATGAAAGCTATATGACATTATATGCTGGTCCTACATTGTAGATGGGCATCTTGCTCAGAAGGCCGTCCATCAGCTTGAACATGTTCTTGGCTGCGGGGTTTAGGTTGGCCATCTTCACTAGCATCTGCCTGGCTTCCTCCATCCTGCCCTGCAGCACGTAGCTCACCACCTGGGAAACGCGAAGAGGCATATCGGTACCCATGGCAACAAACCAGGGGGACCGGTTTGTTATATTTGTTTGGATAGGATGGGGGGGGGGGGCACCTACCACGTCCCAGTACATGCGGTGTTCCGCAGGACTCTCACTTTGTAGCACCTCCCTTGCATTCTCATCTACATCGGCCTTGTGCAGCCTCACCCAGTCCAGCAGGTGGAGCAACAGGGAACCTGCTGTTAAATCACACAGTAGAAATACACAATCACTGGCAATACATTACACGGCACTATATGATTCATCCAGCCACACTGAAATGGTCTGAGAAAGCCAGTAAGTAAGTAAGTAGGCAAGTGAGGCACCAACCTGGAGAGGCATCGATGAACAGCACTTCACACAGATTCCAGATCAGCTCTATGGCCAGCAGAATAGACACCTGTCATGACAATTATAGGAAGTTGCCACTTTAAATTAACACAATAGTCCTTAAACATGTATTGTATCTATACTGCCTCCTTCATTCTGTAAAATTATATTATCAAAACAATAGCAATGTTAATAGCAATGTTGACCAATGTTACTGCAAGTGAGTATGGTAGCAAGATGTCTCGCAGAGACAGCCTTTCCTTAGGGAGAACGTCGGGACACAGCACTGGCTAACTGTGTCAGCACCCGCCTACTTGACAAGCGAGGGGTTTTTATTTACATGCATGACGTGACGACCAACTACGTAACTCAATTCAGCACAGATTTGCCTATGTGACGTGGTGCTAATGAACAGAAGAGGCTGAGACTAGGTAGCAAGTATATATACCTGATTTCCATACTGTGTGGCCAGCTCCACATCTCGTGTAGAAACTGCAGAATAGTAGAAAGGTAAAATTGTAATGTTATTTAAGTGAATACAAACATATCCAAACTAATAATGTGTTGTTTTAATAATACAACACCTGCAACTTGTTGCAGTTCCTCCATGCATGCCCGGATCACAGATCTGTAGTTCTTACTTATTCTGACAAATCTTATAAGACAGACACAAAAACATGTCATTATTTATTAAATTAACTTTATGCTATTATTCATGACCAGGTTGGGTCCCTCCCTCAGGGGTATTCTTACTGGGGTTTCTTGTTTTTGCTGGGTAGGTCCTCTCTGACACTCTGCAGTCCAACGAATATGAGATGGGACTCGTTAAAAAGTTTCCGTAAAATAGGGGAACATGTGTCCTCATCTTTCCTGACCTCATGTATAGAGGAGCTCCCTGACCCGGTAACGCCTAACACAAAAGGATAATATGTGAGTTAGAGGGAAACACAGCACAGGTAAGATAGCGAGCGAGTATCCCTGGCCTAACAACGATATAAACGTACCTGATGCTTTGTAAATAGTCTCGTAGACCAAAATATCTCCAGGACCCCATACAAATCCCAAATGTCTCTTATCACTAGCTCCAGGAATGTTCTGGGAATAAATAGAAGATGTAGTGTATTTACGACGCCTCACTGTAGTTTACATTTGTCATGTCACTGCTGAATGTCAACATGTAAACTACACTGAGCTATTTAGGTCATATAGTAAGGGAGAAACTCATTGTTTATAGCAGCGCCTTTTCAACTCAATAATCGATTATGTAATGTACTTACAGTAATTGTCGGCTCAACATCTACCTCCTCCATTACGAATATTTGTTGCGCATCAAACACAGCAAAAATAACAAATATTTCAGTGTTGTTTATTTAAGTCAGGCGAGACATGCAAATAAACATTTCACAGCATTCACAACAGCGCTTCCGCGCCTCACTCACTCCGTTGAAGGACCCCTTGTCGCATGTGTGGTGACATCATTGCAAAGTGGCTGGACGTGCCTTCATAAAATAATTTTTATTTGTGTAGTTTTGTTTTTAAAATAAATTAACCTAAAGGTTAACTTGGAAACAATTCCATATGTAAAACCCATTGTATATAATAAAATATAGGCTAATATAAACATAGTTATGATTTGCAGATGTAGGCATAAATAATAAGAATCAAATTCGTATAGACTAACATTTCGTTCTAATATGCTCTCTATAATGAACTCGGTAAAATCGTAATAGGCACTATGTCTTTGAAAACTGAGTATCAAATCATGGCAGAAAAAAACAAAATGGCCACTGCGATTACTTCCATTATGCATGTACAAATCATATATTAATGTATTATTTTAAATGTGCTGTACAGAGAGATATAATCTTTGCAACAATTACATTCAATTGTGTGTATAAATTCAGTGTATAATTGAGTTTTGGATTTGTTCTTCCTTTGCAACTGTAAACAAAGGGGGTGCAGGTTTGAATGCGCGTTCATGTGCAGTAAAATAGCTTCTTGAGCACAAAATTGTGACTCTCTCGCCCAGGACTAGAATAAGATATTTTGCACGTGATTATTATAGCCACTCAAAAACTAATCCTGTGGACGCGCATACACACATGGTCGCGCACGTTGTGTCGAATATTTTAAAAGGGAACGAGTACGTGCGCGTTCTTGTGTTCTTTGTGTGGCAGTGCAGACTGCAGAGGAGCCAAAAACAGTAATCATGGCAGATGAAAAACCTAAGGTGAGTATATTAAAATTTCTTCAAAATATCTAAACGACTTTACAATTTAAGGAATTAGTTTTGCACCAAATGTTTATTTTTCTATTTAGTAGACTATAAAATTTTAAAGTTGGGGTCATTAAAGCTAGCCTGCTAGGTTGTACCGGAAGATTTGTGGACGCGCATTCACACCATGAGATTCACACAGGCCTGCTCGATTACGGACAACCAAATACGTGCACAGTTGTTGTCAACCTCAACCACGCTTATCTGCATGCCAGAGTGCACTGTTTTGTCTTCTTGCCAAAGTGCATTTGCCTGGGACGTGTTAATAGGTAACCCTAGAGTTGGGTTGACACCATAGGCTATTTTATGCAAATAACTTACATTTCACTCCTTTATGTCAAGTCAGCCGCAATAGCTAATAAACATGTTATTGCCTTGTAATGGTAAATATATAATTATCTATAATGTGAAAACAGTAAATTGACAAGCACGGGATAACACATAATTATGTGGTGATTTTATTTCCTTCATGTAGCACATAAATATTGACTGTCACTCTGGTTATGTGTTTTTAAAATGGCAACTGCACCATAAGTTCTTGAACTGTAAATAAATATGACACATCTATGCATGGATTGAAAATGGCTCAACATTATCTGTTTAAATCATCCAAGACCCGTACTGACACAACCACTATAACATACTATTTTAACACTTTATTAAATGATTGAACATGTTAACCTTAATGTTAATGAGGGCCCCCTCTCAGTCCCCCTACCCCCCTCAGATCCTTGCCTACATTTGAGCATTTTTCTAAATTGTGCAGTGGGGGGTGAAGTTAGACTTTAAGCTTTTCTCTTTTAATGAACTGGTTTCTGTCTCTTGTCAACCTCTACTGTCCTGAATAATCTGGGGAAAGAAACATTCCCCCAGATTAGCCTAAACAGATTGATGACGTAGTGTTTATTTACTTTGTCCAACTCACTATGTTTACTTCAGGAAGGAGTAAAAACTGAAAACAACGACCACATAAACCTGAAGGTAGCTGGTCAGGATGGGTCTGTTGTGCAGTTCAAAATCAAGAGGCACACACCACTCAGCAAACTAATGAAAGCCTACTGTGAAAGACAGGTGAGGTTGACATGGCAAACATACATTTCAGCAGCTGTATGGTTTGTTGTGGGGATTCCCTGTACAGTATGACTTAAAAGTATAGTCCGCTATTGTAAAATAATACACTTTTTGTCAGATTCACCAAATATCTCCTCGCAGTCTGCTATCTGACCGTTCTCTGTGCATGCTGAAAAAATTATCTGGTGTTTCTACACAGCCCTGGCTCCGTAAATAGGAACGCAAACAAAGTGGTGCAGACCGCACTAGGGATGTGTGCGATTAGTCTGTTAAACGCTGCTACCATTGCTAGTCGGCACCATAAATACTAGATTTAAATACATTTTAAATTATAAATAAATTGTATTTTATAAATTTTTTAGCAGTAGTGGCTCAGTTGGTCTCTCCCTGCCTCAGCCTGCACTTGATACACACAAAACAATACGTTGACGCTGCGAGTGAAGTGGAGAGGGCTTGATTCAAGGAATAGTGGCGAGGTAGCGTGGACAACTCACAGCGGCAAAAAACATTTATGTTGCCACTAGCTCCCCTCGCAAAAGAAGACTCAGAGTTGAAATTTGCTGCTCAGCGTCGTGCATTATCCAGTGAGAGAGCACGTTGTGCTGAACACAAGCGGATACAAGTAGGCTAGCGGTACCTAATCAAACAAATATGAATTCAGTTGAGTAAACGAGTATAACACCAATATTCACAACCTCTCTGCTTTTGATTTAACCATACCGTAAAACTACATTTAATATCGTTACAAATAAATAATAATAATAATAATAATACATTGTATATCAGGTTCCTGACTTTGTTCACCTTTGTCAAAGTTATTTTAAATAGCATTTTGCTAGGCTAAACTAGCTATGGAAGTACGGTTAGCTATAATTAGCTAACTCTTTTCAACAGACATACAATAGTCAAACAGAATCAATATAAAGTGAGATTTCGCTCTCTTCCGGCTGCCTGTGAATAACGGAGCGGTATAGGCACATTGCCTTTGTTATAGGCTACTGTAACTGTTTATCTTCCAAAGATGAAGCAGCCTATAGATTCATATTTTTTTAAATGAGGAGAGAGGAGGCGGGAGAGGGAAAGCTAAAGAGTGGTCTCCACCAACTGAGAAAAAGCAGCCAATGAATGCAGGTAGGCGGATGTTGTTTAGCCTGATTATGATCAATTTGGAAGCTTTTCTGACTGTTTTGGTATTTTTAGATTAGTTGACTTGTCTAAGTTTAAAATGTTGTTTAAACTACAGGAGAATTTGTTGTTCGAAACATCCCTAGACCACACAACACAAAAACCTAGCTATCGCAATGTTTGTGGAGCTTCTGAGGGAGCGTCCTATGGCCTTGAAGGGAGGGGTGTTCAACATATCACTATACACGATTAGCCATAACATTATGACAACGAGGTTGGGCCTCCTTGTATCAGATATGTTTGTCTAGCACATCCCACAGATGCTCGATAGGATTAAGATCTGGGGAATTCAACACCATGAACTCGTTGGTGTTCCTCAAACCATTCCTGAACCATATTTGCTTTGTGGCAGCGTGCATTAGCCTGACTGGTCTGTGGCTACATAGCCCCATACGTGTGTTCTGACACCTTTCTATCAGAACCAGCATGAATTTTTTCAGCTACTTGAGCTACAGTAGCTTGTCTTTTGGATTGGACCACACGGGCCAGCCTTTGCTTCCCACGTGCATCAATGAGCCGTGGCTGCCCACGACCCTGTCGCCCGTTCACCGCTTTTCCTTCCTTGGACCACTTTTTATAGATACTACTGACCACTGCAGACTGGGAAAACCCCGGTCTGCAGTTTTGGAGATGCTCTCTAACCCAGTCACCATCACAGCCATCACAATCTGGCCCTTGTCATTGTCGCTGAGGTCCTTACTCTTGCCCATGTTTCCTGCTACACATCACCTTTGAGGACAAAATGTTCACTTGCTGCCTAATATATCCCACCCACTGACAAGTGTCATGATAATGACAGTATCGGTGTTATTCACTTCACCTGTCAGTGGTCATAATGCAATGGCTGATCGGTGTACATTTAACATTGATTCGCAGCTGGCTGATTCACTCAGCTTTTCTATTTGGCTGCCAGTAGAGGGCAATTTAGGAGTGAATAAGTCCTTCTCACTTTGCCAATGCGCCTTCTCAGTTGTCAACAGTATAGCCAATGTGAAGCAAGAATCTTACAGGTATTTGCCACCTGTTACCCAGAGAGGTCTTTATTTGTTCAGTTACACAATCCATACAAAGCATCCTTCTTTTGGCAAATGCATACATTCCATAAAGCTGCTATGTATGGAGGACCAGGACTGCCACAATAAAAAATAAATAAATATATAAAAGTATAAATAAATAAATAAATAAATAAAAGTATAAATAATTAAATAAATATA
>JAODUH010075332.1:0-15930 GCA_027564835.1 Typhlichthys subterraneus
GTTGAACTGAACAGTGTTGCCCTGTTTATTTTGTTTGTTTAACTTACACTTTTGAATGTTGGTACAATAAAATGTAGAACTAGCCTTCTCGTGCCCCGCGATAATTAGCATGGAGGAGGAGCCGGCGAGTATGCAATATATTGACGAGGAGTAAGGACAGCGTGAGGGTTAAATGTAGTGAACTACTTTTGACGTGTTTCATGTAGCTTAGTTTGCTACATTTCTTTTGGGGTAGCTTCAGTGTAGTTACACTACATTTTCACTGTAGCTTGCCCATCACTGGTGGCCAGTTATTATGACTAATAACAATATAATTAATAAGCCCCAAGTGTCCCCGAGGAAAAATGACAACACACATGCATATCATGTGATGCCAGGGTTGGCTTTGTTTATCTCCATGCATGTTTACCAGGGGATTTCAGCCTTTCTAAACCCTGAAAGTGTGGTTCTGATCTCCCAAATTAATATTAATGGCAGAGACTACAGTCACAGATGGGATTATTTGCTTTTGGACAACACTGTCAACAGTCAACTATGGAACATGCAGCTAATTTGAAAAAGTAAATCCACAATATCTTTGCTATTCTTTTTGATTCATCGTCAAGCTTACTTCTCTACTGTAAAACTTGATTGGTTACAGTAGCTTTGTGTAGGAGGTCCATACATTGTTAGCTGGCCTGCTCCATACAAAAATAAATACAGGAAGGAAGAGACAAAATGTAGGTGCAGTCAGTTTGATTTTCAGACTCTTTCTTACATGCTTTCACTCAATAAATACCTCCTACAAAATTGGGTTCGGGTTAAATTTGGTTTTCCATTATGATTATCATATTTTTGTTGGTCAGTTTGACCCATTCACTTGCTGAGAAAATTATACAATTGAATATTTGGTATTAAGGAATATATACACAGAGATACTGTAGCTGGGCTTGGCTATTCCACCTGGTGAGGGTTTGACTGGGCTCAATAAAGTGCTGTTAATATGACCTTGATTTGACCATGTGACCCAGAAGACACATTGCGCTAACAATCATACAGTATACTATATTGATATATGATTGGCATTTCCATGTTAAATATTTTAATTTCTTTTGGAAAGGCATATGGAAAACATTCCATATATTAAATCAGCTCAAATTACAATTACCAGCCAGTGGACTTTCCATTCACTGTTTATATTCCTTAGGCCTCAGGCTAGTGTCTGACGCTCCGTGAACCGATCCCGGAGTGTCAGGGCAGAGGCCTGTCCAATCTAGCCAGCAATGCATGTTCCCCCCCAATACCTACAGTTCTCCTGTTACCCAGCACCAGAGCTACATTCTGTCTTCCCAGAGGCTCTTTCTGGTTGAAGCAGACTGAGCTGCTTCTTTCTGACATCTCCATCTCCACTGAGGCTCTGTGGATTGCCATGGCTGATTGCCGCAGATGAGAAAATGAATGGACTTTAATTATGGCACTGCGCAAAGGAGCGCCACTCTGACTCTTTAACCCAGCCGGCTCGCTTCTGTCCCAAAACGAAAGACATTTTGCTTGGCTGATTGGGACGTTTCATGGACACGCACACTCTCTGAGCTTTAAACTTCAGGGGTTTGGAAGGAACTGGATCGTCTGTTGGTATAAGTGATTATGGTTAATAAAGGATGACCAGGAGAACATGCTCTGGCATGTTTTACGCCGCTTTGGTCAGTGTCTTTTTCCATGATCTATGCTAATTTGCTAAGGTCAAAATCAGTCACGTATGGTTCTTTAGACAACCTCTACTGAAAGTGGTTTTAAGACCACCCTCCACCCCCTCCAAAAAATGGTAGGCTAAATGCCTATTTTAAATTCTCATGGATGTACTTTACTGTTTCATAGTCAACTGCTTCAGCTTTATCTGCAGCAGAAGAATTCTTATCATTTCACTGGCTCATTTCCAGGACCCTGCTGTGCAGTCACTTGCGTCTCTCAACCAACTTTCTAACTCTGTGGGTTTTGACTGGTTCACACAGGTTAACTGCTTTGATAGTGTGTGCTGTAAGCCTGGACTCCTGTGGGTTTGGAGTCTGTGACCTCTCTTATAGTATGAGGCCAGTGGCTGATCACATGATGTACAAATATTGTCTCAAGCTTCAGCTCATTCATTCCTATAAACACCAGAACTGAGTCCTATGTAGGAGGCCACCAACAGATTCTGGGATTCAACCTACATTTAGTGTACTGTATTTAGAAGGCAGGATAATATTGGTGTTTGACCTAGCTGAAAGGTCATAGGATTGATTCCTAGCATACTGTATGGCTTTCCTTGAGATGTCTGTATCGTAATACTAAATGGAATAATTGGCATAATTAAAATCTAATTATTCAATGTTTTTTTTGTTGTTGCTATAATTATTAGGGTTGTGCTGATAGACGATCCCATCGTCCATCGCTGATGACTGACAGACATCACAATGTTGAGCAGGCATTGTGATTAAAAAAAGTAGTAACAAAAATGTCAAAGCAGCATTCAGACAAGTTATAAATATCTACTCTGTAATAATCTGTCCGTTTAAAGGCTCACCGAATTGCCTTGATCAGGATAATCAGCTTCTCTTCCCCTCTCAAACACACGCGCGGACAAATACAGTTTTGGAGGATGTAGATATGCTCATGCCCTGGCTGTCAATCTGCGTAATGCAATCACACATCTATCTTAACCTCTTAGCCTGGAAATGCAATCAGTTATGCTAACGTAATGCTAACAGCAATACAAAACAACACAATAGTTTACTGCTTGTGCTCACTCACGTTGCTGTAGACTACCATGACGGTTGCTCGCTGTTTTTCTAGGGCCAGTTGCACGTTATGGCAATTCCGTGTATGCACCCACACCACTGTCATCTGCCCATATTTTTGCAAATGATATGAAGACAATCATGCACACCACTGCAGAAGTGCCTGTCCTAGGCAGGCTATATACTCTATACTATATATATATATAAATATTCAGGCTGACACTGTTACTATGGCTAGCCCAAGCCAACACATAGGCAGGACAAGTAACAAAAACCGGGTGATTAGGGGAGGATGGGCATAAAATTGCTATAGGCCTGTAGTATATTTATTATTACTTTAGTTTTATAGATAGTCATTCATTTATAAGTAGTCATACATTTATTTTTTATTTTGTATTTATTTAAATGATATAACTTTTGAAAAATGTATATTACAGACAGAGCCAATTGCAATCGATTTAGTTGAAAATGTAGTCAGTCAGTGTAGTGAAATTCTAACGTGGGTTTGTATTTTACCAGAAATAATGCTTCTAGGAAAACACGCATGCAAAAGTGAAAAAAGTATTATTTGAATGCCGATATTGAAAACCAAATGCATTCCCAACAACCTGAATAATCCAGCTTTCGGGCCAGCCCTACATTCTAGCCATCATCATTCTATACAATTAAAAGCTGCATATGTGTAGAAACAGAATTAATTGATATGCTTTTTGAAAGTGATATAGATCACATGCTGGCTAATCCATATTTTGAAGACATGAGTCGGCCCAGTTGAATTCACAGCACATTTGTTGGCAAGCTAAACACAAGGCTTGTCTTGTCTGCTAATAATCAGATTTTTACACCTCAAGATCCTCCATTGGCTGAGCAGCTAAGATCTCGACCATTTGTAGCTGATAAAGTAGACAGAAAAAGAGAGTACACTACATTTGTGGTTGACCTATTATATCGAATGCCTTAATTTAAATTCAGGAAACAAGGACTCTTCACATAAGTCTTATTAAAGTACTGTACAGTATGTGGTATAGCCATAATTAGATTTTGCAGTGGATGTGATATGATGGTTTTACTCAGATTGAGCCTTCCTTGAAAGTGTATTTGAATGTGCGTGCCTGCGTGCGTACGTACGTGTGCACGAAATGCTTATCTGTCTGTGCATTGGCTGTTCACTACTTGCTGAAGTCTGTCAGCTGTAGCCTGTATCACGGCTGGAACTCCCTTCCATCAGAAGAGATCTTTGTGGATCAGGCACTTGATGAAGGTCCCTCTATGAACAATTGATTTCAGTACTATTGGTAGAGTGAAGGGATCAGGGGAGGCATCCACCTCTCCTCTCACAGGTTGTGTGCTATTGTGGTTTTGTTTGAGCGGTGTATGTGAACACTGACTTAAATAAAGTTACAACAAATAAATGCAATGACATAGTTTCTCAAAATCTGTGTGTGTTGAATTTTCTTTTGCAACACTGCCTGTTTTAAGGAAGAAATGCTTTGGGGCTTTTATTTTTTTATTTGTTGCCCCTATGCTTAACGTGACTGTGCAGGGAAATAAAAGCAGCCAGAGAAATCAGAAATAGATGGTCTGTAATTGGTCTGTTTTGCACTTCATCTCCAAGGGCATTTTCTTCACATGCATGCTTTATAAAGGATAAATTGTTTTGCTTCTGAACTGATTGCTCCTGGAACACATAAATGGAGAGGGAGAATAAAAAAATAGGCTCAAGCTTCCTACGGACTTGAGCTAAACCACTTATTTGAAGCTAAAATGGATTCTACACAATAGAAACCAAGCTGAAATGCCTTGCTTTTGGCATGATAAAGCTGCAGCCCTTTGTGGGCCCTTACAGTACAGTACTTCTCTCGTAATTGATCTTATGTTTTCCAAACGTCAGATCTTTAAAACCCCGGATTTACGTTTGTTTACTCAGGAGATAATAGAACCTGGTCTGTATTGCCCTTCATCACGAACAGTAAGTATCCTACCGTTTGCTCTTGGAAGCTTTTCTTATGACATGTTTCTCCTAAAGAAAGTTGAGAGCAGTTTCCCCACTGGGCTGTTAAAAGCTAGAAAAGGTGGCAGGGAACCTATGGGAAGTCATGAGTTGCTTTTGTGGGGTTGTGCAATGCCATTTTTATAATTATTATTAAATGATGTTGAATGTAGTACACAGGAAGTGTTGTGTGTAAAATACACTCCACACCCACTAATTCAGACACATGGACGTTAACAGGGTAAAGATGTCTGTCTGTAAGCTGTCATGTGAATGAGGATGACATTTGTCTTTGTTGCTAGGCCAGAGAGTGGGCACAGAGCCAACTACCATTCAACAGCATAGAGATGTTGCCGTACATCGTACCGTATATTGTACAGCATGTGTGCACATGATACAGACGATCGCACACTCACACACAAACAAACAAGCACAGCGTATAACAGAACAGCATGTTAACAGCTGATTTAAAATAAGAATCTGGAAGATTTGATGATAATGTCCTGTGGACCAAAACAAATGAATATTCTTGAAAACAGTTTGAATCAATCCAAGCCAAAATCACACAAATGGATATAGGCCCTGTGTCCATCAAATGCATTTTTAGCGCTGAGTGTGTCAACTTGCCAGATGCAGCATAATGTGTGGGACATGCCACAGGTGTCCTGAAGAAGGTTAACTTAATGTATAAACTTAACATAATGCAAAATAAAACAAACAATGAATTGTGGAAGTCTGTAAGTGCATGTAGCAAATTATGTGGTGTGTGTTGTATGATAACCAAATGAACCAGAAACCAAAGAAAGACCAAATGTGTGGCGCTTAAATAACGGTTGCCCAGGCGATGCTTATTATGACCAGAATGTTGCTCTCTCAGCCACACACTGGTAATGTTTGCGCTGTGCTCCCAGTGCAGAACTATTGGGAGAATATAAAGTAAGTATATACACACACACACACACCAGAAAAGGTTTATCCTGTTTTTGTTACTGGGCAATTGAACCATTACCTAACAATACTGGAAGTTTCTGCTTGTGGCATATACAGTATATGATATCATTTCAATAAACTGTACTAGACTAGAGTAGCAACCAAAAGAGCGTAGCAACATATCTCCTTAAATATCTGTCCGTGTTTATTATTTGACAAGTCCCTCACAAATAAAAGGTAATGCAACCTATAGATATCACTAAACTATAAAATATCTTAAAATATCAGTGCAATTTAGGTTAAACACAACCCATATTATAAATAAGATGTCTGACATCCAGCTGGACTAAACTGAAAAAATGTAAGTGTCTATTATTAGACAAGTCAAATAATGTGCTAAATGTGCAATCTAAACAAGAACTATATGGTACAGTTCTCAGAAAATCTTAAATACTTTACACAAAACTTGAGAATGTATCAGTGCAATTTGGGTTATACACAAGCCACATCTTCCTTTTCATATTAAATAATTGCTGTAATCTAATTGATCTGAATTCATATAATTAAAAAACTGGAACTGGGATTGGGAAAAGTACCTAGACTTAGATATTAATGGAGTTTGTCTGTGCTTAAAGGAACTATGTATGATTTTGTCTGCCACTAGATGTCGCACTAAGCACCAGCATCTATCTCAGACCCAAAAAAAAGCTTTGTGGGCCATAGACACAAACACACACTTGGTCAGGCCGGCTATGTGAACAAAGAACAGGAGCTCCGATTACAACACATTTGAGGGTGTGACATTCTCTGCTCAGGATACAATTACTCTACTATATCTTTACATAGAAAATGGTTGTGTGCGGCTGTTTTAATGATTCAAATATCATATATAGGACCCTTTAATTGTATTTGGTTTGTCACACTTCCCCAGCTGCTTTAACACCTTATGGCACAGAAAGGAGCGCTTTGGTGTGTAGGTTTAATGGGTTTTACAGTATGTACTGCAGATGGGCTGTTCTATAAAGGGGAAAGGTTTCATGTTTTACATTGATTCCCATGACCGATAAACAATCAAACCTTCCAAGCATTTGGTTCTTCCCTTGTAATCTGATTTATATTGGCAAATCAACGTCAGCAACACTGAATTCGACTGCGTTAGCCCCCTTCCATTTCCCTGGTAGAGTCTCTCATGCCAGTGCAGAGCCCAGGCAGAAGGCTCGACAGGAGCCTGCTAATCCAGGCTGGATGGCCCTGCACTGAGTTGTAGTAACACCAGCCACACTGCCAACATCGCTCTCTCACAGTCCTGTGAACACATCATCTTACTGTATTTATACTGTAGTTTCCTCCAGCCTGTTTAAGTTGGACAAGCGGCTAAGGCTACAGAAAGCCTTTTACTCTGCTGTTATTCCTTTTAAGGATGTACAAGTATTGGACAGTATGTGTGTCTTCCTTGGGAGAGTTTCAGAGAGGGCACTCAGGGTTCATAGAAAGTTCAGCGCACACGCAGCTCTAGGGTTGGGGCTATGGGGATATAATGTAGGTTTGATGGAAGAATGGGTTTAATTTCCTGCAAGAGTCTTGACAATGCAAGTCTCCGCCGAGATCCTCTAGAAACTGCAATAACATCCTAAGAGGTCCTTGGCGTGACAAAGGCAGCAAAACGATGTACATTGGGGTTTCCTTCCTCCTATAGCATTGGCAGTGCTAGAGCATATTCTAAAGCAGCCGCTTTGAACATGTATACAGTATACTGTAAATATAAGGATGTGTTGGGATTTATCACTGTTTGACACATTGAGAGGCTGGCAGGTCTGCTAGAGTTCATTATAGGCCGTAATATGTGGCTTATTGGTATATTTCAGATTTATTAATTAAAATTCATTAATTAATTAATTTCAGACATTTTCTTTCTAAAGCAGATGATGGTATTCCTAAACGTAACACTTCATCAGTCTTGTGTCACTGATTGCTAATTCTAGTGATGCATACTGTAGCTGTTTGTTCAGCAGTGTGTTGTTGACCTGACCCTTTGGTGTGAGCTTATATTCCCTTGGCCATATTCGATGTACTAGGCTATGCTAATGTAGTTTGTAGAATGTGCTTTGCAGAATGCAGATGATGAAAATACTGTATATAATCGCTCAGTCGTCAGAACCATCAATATTTTGTATCTGGTGTGCTTCATATAACCCTGTGGGCTTGAGACTGGGAAGTGTGATAGCAGTATACACAAACATTCATTCATGAATTGTTATTTTGATTGAAGTGGTGACCTTTCTGTTGCCAGGCTACTAGATCAAATCTAGAGGCATATCAGATCTCTCCACATGGTTCTCAGTAAGTAACCTTTAATTAAAGTCATTCCATGGTCAGATCAAATGCTAATTAACAACAATGCAAAGCAACAATTCCATGTGGAATTATTTGCTTTTGCTGGGAGGTTAGCATTCACAGTTAGTTATAGTGTATAACTGCCACAGGGAAGTTTAGCAAATTCTTTTTTAGCACGAAACCTTTACCACTGTTGCTGGTTCAGTATATGACGTGATCCTTTGTTCCCAGAAGCTCTGTGATGTCCATAACGAGCTCCCTGTATCCTGCAGTAGAATGTCACCAGGGGTATTGTCTCAACATGTACTGCTCTGCTGCGATATCTAAATGGATGTTCTGTATTCTGCAAATCGAAAAATTCTGAACAATTCATATAAACACAATTCAATTATTTTTGTATATTTTGATCATAACCACATAAACACAGTCCAGACAAACAAAGCATGAGAAGGTAAAAATAATATAATATTATAACTGTCTTGCAGACTGAGATACCCCCCAACTTGAATTATTAGTAAATATATTTGAGACTACATTTAATCATGAGTTCTGCACAAATCAAATCTGTACAAGTTAATGTCTCGCATTAGGCCTATAAAAGTGTTTTCCCTGCATTTTATTGCCGTGCACATGTGCTGTAAATATCCTTATTTTGTTGTTTAGAGAGCATGTCCGTGGCGTTGTCATGGAGGCCTTAACTACAGCCTGCGTGCTTTGCGGCATGACTTTGAATGTGTGGCCTGTGCGCGGTGCATCAGCAGTAATCGCTAACAGAGCCAACAGAGATGTGTCCCATAGTCAAGCGTCTGTCCCCAGAGGTTAGGGAAGCGTATCCTCGCTGAATCAATCTGCAAATGACAACAGGCTGAGGAAGGGAATCAATAGTCCAAGCCCAGAGCATTGGTGATATGAAATGCATGGCTGTGAATATGATACAACAGCATGCTTTATTGTGTGGAGATACTGGGGCCACATCTGGCCTAGTGCAGCTAAAATGTTGAAGATTAGGTATGAGAACACAATCTCATTAAATGCTTTACATTCTAAAGCTAATTTTATATCATAATAATGCAATATCCTTATCTTTAGTTTATGTTTATTGAACAGCTGAGCTGCCTTAAACTAGTGAGATACTGTAGTTGAAAGGATAGCAATTTAAAGTTCCATTTGTAGTATGCATTTCTCCTGCCTACCCCAGAATCTGGTAACTATTTCCAGTTGATGTCAAAGTTCAAAAGTTTGACGATATGCTCTATTTCCTAAACAAATAAAGTCTAGTATTGTGTCAAGAAATCAGAGAAACTACAGATCAATATTTAAAAAACTTTGATTTAGCTTGAATCGTTCCTCTTTCATTCTTTTTTTCCTCGTCTCGTTTCCTCGTCAACCTCACAGTTGTTCCACTCTCCACAAACCAACCAGAAAACAAGCTTTGGCTAGTCCTTCTCATAATATTGTCTTTTTCTTGAATGTATTTTTCCACGTTTCTCTCCAATCAGTTTGAGTCTGAACCTTGTGTTTTCTCTCTCTCTGTTCTCTGTGCGTTCCAGAGGAAGACCTTGCACCTGCTCTTCAGAGTGTTACTGTTAGCAGTGTGGGGTGCTGTGCTGTTGGCCTGTCGTTTATACTGGATGGGCAACAAACCCCCCAACTTCTCCAACTCGGACAACCCTGCAGCAGACTCCCCCTCGCTCCTCACGCGGACCCTGACCTTCCTCTACCTGCCTGCGGCTAACTTTTGGCTTCTCCTCTGCCCGGACACGCTGAGCTTCGATTGGTCCATGGACGCCATGCCTCTCATCAGCAGCTTGGCCGATTGGAGGAACCTTCTTACCGTAGCCTTCTACTCTGGGCTGCTGTTGCTGGCCAGCTTTGGTCTTCTCTCGCGACAGACCGCCAAGAGCAAAGAGGCCAACGGGAAGGCCCACCATGTGGCCAATGGCAGGAATGGGAGCAGTAATGGACACAGCTACCATTGCGGAGATCAGGTGCAGACGGAGAACTCTCACGCGGAGTCTGCCGCTTGTTCCAGCGCCCAGAACGGGAGCACAAGTCACTATGACGCAGCCAGGACTCCACTGCCCACCAGTGAATGTGTGGTGGTGTTCTCGCTGGGTCTCCTGGTGGTGCCTTTCCTCCCCGCCACAAACCTCTTCTTCTACGTGGGCTTTGTGATAGCAGAGAGGGTCCTCTATATCCCCAGCATGGGCTTCTGCCTGCTGCTGGCCGTCGGGACGAGGGCCCTGTATGTTCGGCTGAGACGCCGCTCCTCCAGGCTGGGGTTGGTGTGCTGCAGTGCAGCGCTGCTCCTCCTGCTTGGCTTCAAGACGGTGCTGAGGAACCGCGACTGGAGGAACGAGGAGATGCTCTACAAGTCAGGCATATACGTCAATCCTGCTAAAGGTGAGGCCTGGGGTTGGTATTACCACGTGACATGATGTAATATTCTCTAACCACATACATAAGATAAACAGACATAGCTTTCAGTCTTAATTCAGAAGGGGTCACCAGATGTAAATACTATCAAATTGTGTAATTAAAGGATGAGTATGTCATCTTGGAAAAACCAGTACCTTAACCAGATTTTGAAAGATACAATCGAAAAAAAGCACCACCCCTTACCTCAATCATCCAACCATCTGAATGCCTTGGATAAAATCCGCGATCACGATAGTGCACAATTAAGCAGAGTACGCGCAAGAACGTAGCTCATGCAGACAGGCAGTTAGGCCAGCTAATCGCTGAGTTCGGTCCGAACTTTATGACTGTGCGCGGTTTTTACATTCTTGCGACTCTCACAGATGACGGATATTTCTAATCGTATTGTCAGAGCATTTAATTTAGTCATTGCTATCGGGGTGTAAACCGAAATATTACTAAATGTGCTTCTGAAGCAAATGACATACTCATCCTTTAATGCTAGGCTACTACTATTACTACCCGCATTGAAATGTCCTTAGCACTCAGTATTAGAAGACTATATTGTTGCTGTTTGCCATATGAAATTGTTGTTTTTAATTGTTGTATATGTTTAATGTATGAAGTATATATTTTTTTTATATTATAGGTTTATAATAATAATTAAACAAAAATAGTTTCCAGTTCCTCACATAACACCACCGTTTATCAAATGTAATAGTTTGTCTTTGATCTGGAACCCCAGCATGTGCACTTTGTTATATTGACTATATCTGCACTGGCTTGGTAAAACGAATGATTCACTTTTGGAGTCAGCTACAGTAGGCTTTGCACACATCAAGGCTTTGGGCAACGTGTAAAATACGGTGCCCTGCTTGTGTCAACTCATAGGATGTGCTATTAAAGCAATAATCCTTGATATTGCTGAGCCACGCTCAACGTTTTAGTTTAAGGTGGGGAGGTTGTGAATACCATGGGGAATGTTTTGGGCAAGGTGTTGAATTTGATAACATGCAATATGTCTACTTCATCACTGAATAATTCAGTGCAACCTCATAATACATACATGTTCTCTGAAGCAACATGTGTTCTAAATGTTCACTCCATCATTTTAACATCACATCAAACGCCTTTTGCTCCTGTGGGCTTTTATAGTAATGGATTAATTTTAATGAAGCTTTAGTAAGATACTAAGATTCATAATCATGTAGCACTTCCACAATAAATACAGCAAAACTCTAAATCACATCAAATGCCCTCTTACACTTGGAAGGACTTCCTATCTGACGCAGCCATCCTTTTCATTTGGCTACGGTGACAGCAAATAAAATATTCAACAGCGTTCAAAGTCAAGGTCGTCACAGATCTCTGTCCAGAGTTTTGAATGCAGAGTGTGTGTAGAGATGTTGAGGAGGAGAGGAGCACAGGGGCTGTCGTGGTAACAGCAGGACCTGTTGTCTTAGCTCATTTCCGTTTCAGAATCAGCAGCGTAGTCGTGGCAGGACAGCTGTTCCGGTTCTGGAAGACCGTCAGCCATACAGACCAGTACTGTATAACATCCTGGCTCAGAGATGTCTAACAGCCCTATGCTCAAGGTCCCACTCATTTACTGCCCGGCTCTCTGGCTTACCTTAAACGAAGTTGAATTAAACATTTGTTAAAACCTCAACTCTCTCATGTCATTCCACAGACATTCACCTTTAAATAATAATTTGTTTGTGGTAGATGCTGGACAATAAACTGCAGTTTCTCCAGTTTGTTGAGAGACTGAACCTTATTGCAGACCATTATGTTAATATGCTTTTCCAGTTGCAGACCATTATGTTAATATGCTTTTCCAGTTTGCATAATGGTCTGCAATAAGGTTTAGTCTCTCAACAATTTGGAGAAACTGCAGTTTTGAGCTAAGGAAGACTAAGGAAGACCCTAACCCTACCGAGTCAGGGGTTTTAATAAATCGCACTTTCAGGGCCTGCTAAATAATTCATGATGAAGGTACAGTAGGTCGGCTGACAAGCACATCAACAAGGAAAGTGTTACTGTATTTGTGTTTCTGTTACTTTTGACATATGCCTCTGGGCTCACTGAGGCAGAAGCTTTGACGCGTTTTAAATAAACATATTGCTCCAAGGAGAGTTCAGCACTCACAGAATTAATTTCATAGTGCCAGCAATATGAGTCATACTTTCACAGATGCGCCACTTCACATACTTTTCTATGTCATATAACTCAAATGATTTAATTGGCAAACATATATTGAGCCATGCAGACAAGAATAGGTTAGCGTTATATGAGTTTGGGTTGGGCAGTGTGGGACAGGGATGACTCTATTGCTGTTTGCATATAATCACCAGGAGCTTCCAACGCACATGTCTGCTTACCCAGGTCTGATCACCCCTCTGGTCGTTGTTTTGTGAGATAACCACACAAAACCAGAGAAGCCTTTGCTTTCATTGATCGGGTACGCTAAAATCATTTAAGCACTAGCCTACATTTAGTTGTGTACTTTTAACACATTTGATTTAGCTTCAACAACAGATGTGAGTATATTGAAACAAAGTTTATAGTTGTCCGTAGGGACTTCAAGTCATTGACTGTCAAGTATTGGCAGGTTTCTGTCAATACACAGCAGACAGCAGGGGTTTGCTTTTTCCTTCATTTTTTCCCCCCACTTGGACTTCCGGGTGAATTTATATAATCCTCAGTCTAAAAGCTTTTAGCCACCTATTTTCACATGTCAATTACTCCAGTGTTCATTCAAAACTAATGCCATTAAGCCTGCAATAGCTCTAAGGAGGTCTCCTTCTTTAACCCCCCTCTGGCTAGAAATAATTGGGGGCTGTGGCTCAAAGCTACCCTGGTGCGTCAACTCTTTTGCCCATATGAATGTGTTGTTCCTGCACTAGCTACAGCATCAGCCAGAAGCCTTCCCTCCAGAGAGGCGAGAACACACCGTTGCTGTGCACATATCTGAAAACAAGCCAGAAAACGCATACTGGCTGCCTACTGCTCACTCCCACTGCTTGAGTTGCTTTTATGAGCCACCAAAATCAAGTTTCATATTTGTTCGAGAGGATTTCACAGCCAACGTTTTCATATACTGTTAATGCATAATGTCCATATGCTATTTTAAATGTATGCCTTATCACTGCCAAAACAAAATGGCTTAAAGTTGAAAGAGTGTATCTTTAGCAAAGTTCCCATATTTGTTTCTACTATTCACCCTTTCCTTCTTCTTTATCTGCTCTTCTTTTCTTGTTTTTTCCTCGTGCCAGCGTGGGGCAACCTTGGAAACGTCCTGAAGAACCAGGGCAAGATGGAAGAAGCTGAGCAGGCCTACAGAAATGCTCTCTTTTATCGCAGGAACATGGCAGATATGCTCTATAACCTGTGAGTTTGCATTCAGTAGTCTGTGGATTTTATATTATGTTCGTTATGTGTTTGTTTACATTACGGTCTTTCTCTCAGTATTTAAGGCCCTAGATTGATGTTGAAACATAGACGGTTGCTGCTGTTAGTGTGTAGTCAGAGACATGCGATGTTGCTCCTGTGACTCATTAGTGTATATATAAACAATCAGACTATCTGCTTTCATCTGCCCTTCTGTCTGTGTTGTGTATGTGTGTGTCCATCGATCAGTGCCGTTGACCACACAGAGGATATGCTGCCTTGCTTTGTTTTCCCCTGGGTCTAGCGCCCCAGACAGGCTTTCTATTAATCATACTGCATCAGCTCAGTAACCACTTAACACTGTGCAGTCAAAGACCACACTTGCTGTGATGCTATTGTTTTCCTCTTTAAAAAAAGATACACTCCTCAAATTCATTACAGTTCCCAGAATCCCAACTCCACAGCATATTCTTTGTATTACAGCTGACTACAAAGCTAATAGGTATTGCGAAGTGTCCCTTTAAACAGCACTTATTTGGCGTTGCTAATGCTAATGCTATCTGTAACCAGGCCTTCAGTTGAATCCCTCTGTCTTGCAGTGGCCTGCTCCTGCAGGAGAACAACAAGCTCTCAGAGGCACTCCACTACTATAAGCTAGCCATTGGAAGCCGGCCAACTCTGGCTTGTAAGTACAGCTCCTCTTTTTATTGTCGTTTTCCAGCTCTTGCGGTTCTGGCTGCTGTGTGTCCAGGCAACAGACAATGTGTGCCTGTGGTTTTGTGAAGGGGGAGAGGTCAGAGAAGCTAACATAGCTGAATTAAAGTTTCACAGCTTTCCTGCCTGGGCATGTCAGCAGATGAAATGATTGCAGGCCAGAATATTAATTTGTTTTATATTAGCCTACATCCCTCTCTCTCTCTGTGTGTGCACCTATGATAACTCTCATCCAACATCTTCATCTGCGCTAGCTCTTTATCGACGCGTCTATGCAGTCCCATGTCCTGATTAGAATAAATTGCTCACCGTCGTCGATGATCATCGAATAAATTAGCCTCTTATTGTTCCATGGATCAGACAATGACAGATAAACAGAGAGCTTGAACTGTCTCTTCCTTTATTCCACAGATTAATTATACAGACTTAATTCAAGAGCACAGTTAGTCTAGAACATTTCAGCTCACCAAGCAATTATCCAATCTAACAGCCGATAATAAGGTTAATTAAATAACCTAAGCAGATAAGATGGTTGAAAAGCATTGCTTCTGCCAGAATTCATTGCCTAGCGACAGCCAACTATTTAAGTGCAACTTCACCCCCAGCTCTGAGCTTCACTCCATCCACTGCACAATGTTGAAGTATGCTAAGAAGTATGGCGCTGAGTGAGAGGAGGGGAGGTGGGGGGTACATTTGCATCACTGTTAAAATTTAAATTTCATGACATACTTATGAACCAACGGTACAAAACCACATCAGCACTGCCTGACATTATTTTAAACAGCAGATGAACCATTTAGCCAGTTACTTTCATCCCATAAAATACTGTGAATGTTGTCAGTATGAACACCAGCATGTATGTGTTTATCAGCCCAGTCGAGTCATTTAGTTTACAGCTAAAAAAAAAAAATTTTCTGTGGTTTCAATCGGCAATAAAAAATAAAAAATCATAACAATCACAGAGCAGAGCTCAAATCGGTTGTTATGATGATTCAGTCTAAAGTGTAAATTATAAAGTACAGAGGTCTCACCGAATTAAGAAGAATGTGATGCCACTACTTCAGACAACTAGTAAAGGCTGATCATGTTTAGCAGAATCCTGTCGCCAATGGGTTCTTCATGCATATCGAATATTTAACAGCCCCTTGCGGATGAGCCTTCCGGATTGATCCGCCATGAGTCTGTTTATACAGCCAGACTAGCCAGGCGTTCAGCGTGGCGGGTCTGCAGAGTTTAATTATTCTCTAGCTGCATATTGAACATTATAGGTGTTGACTCTAACTGGGGGAGGACATTTTACTAGCCTCCCATGCTTTTCAGTGGACCGCATTTAGCACAGGTCTAACATGGAAAATAGCACCACTAATTGATTATTCTCAAACGTGTATTTTATTTTCA
>JAODUH010075343.1:829-15930 GCA_027564835.1 Typhlichthys subterraneus
TGCTTAGCTTCAGTGCATCGGTGTGCGTTCACAACCGCTAGTGCTTAGCTTCAGTGCATCGGTGTGCGTTCACAACCGCTAGTGCTTAGCTTCAGTGCATCGGTGTGCGTTCACAACCACTAGTGCTTAGCTTCAGTGCATCGGTGTACATTCACAACCGCTAGCTTAGCTTCAGTGAATAGATGTGCGTGCACAACCACAAGCTTAGCTTCAGAGCATCCATGTGCATACACAACCACTAGCTAAGCTTTGCGTACAGCTCTCGGCCCTGTCAACCATTGGTAGCATGTTTGCTAATGCTAATACTTTTTTAATGTCTTTTTATTGCTAGAAATCCCCCCTCAGAACTTTGTTGAATGTGTTTCTTTTTCTTTATTTTCTATACAGGCACAGCACATGTTATTGTACATAAATTCTGTTGTATTATTTCCTAGCAGGAGGTTGGAAATCCTCCACTTCTGAGATGTCTGGAAGTCAGACCTACCCCTGGTCCTGGAGAGCCACTCTCCTGCATGTTGTAGATGTCTCCCTGATCCAACACACCTGACTCAATGAATGGGTCAATATCAATCTCTGCAGAACCCAGAAAACCACCCATTTGTTTGAATCAGGTGTGTTGGAGCAGGGAGACATCTACAACATGCAAGACAGCGGGTCCCCCAGGACCAGGAGAGTGAGTATTACTGTTGTCTACAGCAGTGTGCTTACGTCAATATTGCCTGCACTTCCAGGGTATTCAGGATGCCCTGCAGATGGCGCTGTCCTCCCTGCTCCAGAGCTTTCCTCACAGGCGTGTGGCGCTGGTGACGTTCAGTGACGAGGTAGGTGGAGGCAGCACAAGGAAGAAGTGCTGGGCCGCTGCCCTCTCACCCACGTCACACCTGAAGCAACAGGTTCTCACTCCCAACTCGTCAAAAACTGCATTTTGGTCAATGGCCTTTACTGTCAATTTCCGAAGCGTTAGAAATCCTTTTAAAATACATTTCAACATGTCTCGATTGTATATTGAGTATTTACTGTATATACAACCAGGAGCTAATACTGCTAAAAATAAACCTGTGGTAACGCCGTAGCCTTTCCGTAACAGTAAACGACCGAAGTCTTTATCCGATGACGCCAAAGGCTTTCTAATGGTTATAAAATTGACGAGAAAGGCCCATTGACCAAGCTGCAGTTTTTGACGAGTTGGGAATGAGAAAGTGTTGTTCTGAAGACAGGAGCCACAGGGATCGCAGGAGTCTGATCATACGGAGTCTGTTCATACGATCAGACCCCATCTTGCATCTGCGCTCCAAGTGTCTCATTTGTATGCCAAATTGTGATTATTGAACTATAGTAGATAGATATACAATATAGTAATAGTACAAATGGATCTAGGATTAGAATAAATGGATTGGCACTATAAAACTATAATCATCAATGCTGGCTACTGAAATAGTCAGAATCTGATTTAGAATCAGTTGTATTTGCACAGCACATGTGCACACATACGGTACATACTGTACACACTGTACATGTGTACGGTACACGTGTCACAGACAGATGTGATGAAGCTTTAGAAAGAGAAACATGAAAGTCAAAAGATCAGTATCACTTAGACTGTTATCTGCATTTGAAACAAAGTCACGCAACAATAATAAGCAATTTTGCTCCCGCTGAGCATAAGAGAATGCAACACCTAACCAAATTTAATTGAACAAATAATTTCTTTATTATTTATTGGTATTCATCACTCCTGAGTATGTTTTTAAAAAGGTGAATTCTCAAACATTTCTGTTTCCACCTAAAGCCACATTCTGCTGAATGCTTTCAGAGCGTTTATTCTCTCTGCTTCCTTCTCCGCAAACATCCTATGAGGTTTCAGTGACACACTGAACCTGCTGTCTCTGACAAAACACGCCAGCTGCTTAGCATAACTAGCAGGGTTGGGTAGGTTACTTTTTAAATGTAATCCCTTACAGTTACGAGTTACCAGACTAAAATGTGTAATTCCTAATGTAATTTTTGGATTTCCTACATTTAGTAACATAATCTGATTACTTTCCATTACTTTTAGATTACTTCACGCCTAAACATTGTTCTTTGAAATGCCGTCCAAAGCCATTTACTGCATTGGTGCCCCAAATCTTTCTATTTTTGCGACCGTTTATGTTGCTCAGGGGATCAGATTAAAGTAGCCTGGCGTAACAAGACCATATTCACTTTGTGAACAGGTCTGGCAAGTGTTCGCAGTCATATATTGAAGAGCGCTGAACCAATTGTTTTCATGGCCTCATCTAGTTCTACCACCATTTAGAAAACATGCTTGACTTCAATGTCATCTCACTACTCCACCCTGATTGGACAGCAGTGTGGCTGTAGACTGTAATCTCAGCTAAAGAAATTCATCTGAGAGCAATAGTCAGGCGAGCCAGGCTAAGATTAAAGTAGGACTTTATTTTAATTATTGATAGACAAAAATGAATGGTTAATAAAAGAACATCTAATTGTTTTATGCATTTTTCTTCTGCAAACTAGTCCAAGAAGTAATCAGTCACTTCTCAACCCTGATAACTAGCTATACTGTGTTGTGTCAGAGGTTAATATGGCTGCTTCTTCCATTTACAGAGCCAGGGCTGTGTAGAAACACCAGATCATTTTTTCCACAGGGAACTGGCAGTTAGTGGACCATGAGGAGATGTTCGCTGAATTTGACAAAAAGTGCATCAGCGGCTTACAATTGCTGACTCCACCCTTAATATCTAAACTATGACTTGGTGTGTGAGTGCGGTTCAAAAGTCATTAAACGTGTCATTAGTGAAACCGTGAGGTTAGGCACCCGCTTTGTTGGATGCTGCAGCACCTCCTCAAAGCCAAACCAAACCCAGAGAAGCTTCTCACTCAGCTCACTGCCGTGTGTTCAACCGCAAGCAAACACAACCCTTCAACCGCAACTGTGTTAACAAACTGTTGAGAAACTGTGTTGACAAACTGTGTTGACAAATGGGCACAGCAGACGTCATTACATATGGTGCTTGGATTTGTGACCACACACACAAGTTTATTACACTGAGCTGCAATAATAGATATAAATCACTATATCCTATATATACAGTCAAATGTAATATACATTATGTAACTATATAACTTCTCTATACAGTTGGGGTGCACAAAATATCGGCTCAGTATTGTTATCACAATATCACCTTGAGCAATGTTATATTGAAAATGTTGCATGAAGTGCAATATTTCGTTTATTTTGTGGAGAGATGCGTAGCGTACATTGGCTGTATGGCTAAGTTGTGTTTGATTTAGACAGAAAAGTAAGATGCGTGGCTGAGGAAGCTAATATAACATACATTTATTAAACATAATAGAGGTCAAAGAGGAAACATTAGTGGCCAAAAATAATGTCTCCTTGGTAGCAGAATTACTGTTGTTGTACCAATATGACGGTCAGGTGAAAATGTGTTTTGATATGTTATTAATATATTTTAATGCATTTTCCCACAACCTTTGTGTTTTTACAAATATCAAAATTAATATTGATGTTGCAATTTTCAGGATTAACATCGCTACGTCATATTTTAATCAATATCGTGCACCCCTCCTATAGAGTATAATGTTTATAATGTAAAGTACAATTAGTTAGCAGCAGCTACATACACACTGGGGGGGGTAGAGAGCCAAACCCAGATGCTCCCTCACGCCTGCTTTCACACTCAGCATTGCTATGGGAAGGGGGGGGGGAAGGGGGGTGGGGAGACTTCCAAGTACCTACTCCTTAAATGGAGGTGAAAGGAAGGTAACAGTGGCTGCAGAACAATGGGTGTGTGTGCATCGCTTGCTGCCACTGGTTTGGAACAGGGCTGTCAATCAAGCAAACAGCCAGAGCCTTGGCTTCAGTTAATAGCCTCTTTGATCTTCTGAGGCATTTGGCAATGCCTTGCAGGTACAGGTGTGTCGTGAGCTCTAGGAAGCTGCATTACAAAGAATGTGTGGAACAGGAAACCAGCCAAAAGCCATCCATCTTACTACCAGAGTGTTTAACTTAAGTGTTTCAAAATGTACGGCCCTCCCACCCAGCGAACAACGGAAATATCTTCTTTAAAAAAAAACATCTAGCGGCAACTACAGTAGATAGTTGCAAATATGCATGCATATTTGTTGTTTATAGGCCCAGGTACAGTACACCACACATGTAACCGTAGCCGCTTATCCGTTAGACCTCACTCTCCGACACCTCAAAGACGCAAGGGGCCTTAGCGTGTCTCGCTAAGCATCCTACTCTCCTGCTGGGGGGCCGAGTTTGAGTCCCAGCCATGACACACGCTATGAAATGTGTCAAACAATGTTCTACTAGCATAACATGCTAGGCTAGGCTAAGCGGCTAGCTGTCTTTTGCCACAGGTGGTTGTGTACGGGGACGGGATGACCACGCCCCTCTTTCTGCGGGACATGGAGCTGGTCGACTACGAATGCATTTGGAAACAGGGCGTGGCCTACTGCACGCCGCACTGCATCGCCGAGAGCTACCGACAGCTGGCGCACAAGGTTACAGAGTAAGGGGGCGAATTTCTTCTTCTTCTTCTTCTTCTTTGTCTTCTAAAATGTTTCTGGCTAGGGTGGGCCTGGCTTTAGCCAAGCATGGTTGTTGCCTAGTTTGGCTGTCACCTAGCTTAGCTGTAGCCCAGCTAAACTTTAGACTAGCCTAGCTGCAGACTAGCTTTGCTGTAGACTAGCTTAGCTGTAGCCCAGCTAAACTGTAGCCTACCTTCGCTTTAGACTAGCTTTGCTGTAGCCTAGCTTAGCTGTAGCCCAGCTAAACTGTAGCCTAACTTAGCTGTAGACTAGCTTTGCTGTAGACTAGCTTAGCTGTAGCCCAGCTAAACTGTAGCCTAGCTTAGCTGTAGACTAGCTTTGCTGTAGACTAGCTTGACTGTAGCCAAGCCTGGCTGTAGCTAACACTGTTGTGTGTGTGTGTGTGTGTGTGTGTGTGTGTGTGTGTGTGTCTATGTGTGTGTGTGTGTGTGTGTGCTCAGGCTCAGGGAACACGGGGCCACCTCCCTGGGTCCAGCGGCGCTAGTGTCGGTTGCAATGGCGTCGAGATACCCTGGATCAAAAGTGGGTACTTTTTAAATGTAGTGCATTTAAACGCAGAGGATGAATTTCGCTACATGTATGTGTATGTGACAATAAATGCAGCTTTACCTTTCTGAACTGCAACCTGACCTGCATGTGTCTGCATTTAGTTTCTAACCACAGCATCGTGTTTGTAAAGCTGGTCTCAACCAGAAAGTCGTTTAATAGATTCCTATACAGTCAGGTGCGTTTGATCAGTTATCCACAGTACAGTATTAAGCCCCGGCCGGACACACGGCAAGCGATCCGCACGTCTCGGTACCCGCCCGCTTTGCGTCGCCAACCGTTATTTGGCCTGTCGTCGCTGAATCCCATTGATGTTTTATTGTCTCTCTAAGATACATTGCTGCTACTCGTGTGTCCGGGGCTTTAGGGTGGGTGGACACAGGACTAGGGATGGCACCATCCACATTGTTCAGTCCAGATACAGATACAGATACCTGCACTTTGGGAATCGGTCGATACCAAGTACTGATCCGATTCCAGTTTTAGATTAAGTTCTACTCCTCACTGTGACAGAGGAGGAGACTGGGAATCATGTTTTGTGTAAGGAACCATCAGGCTTGAACATTGCTTTCCTAACTCTGTAAAACATAATTTAATATGGGCTATATATGAATATATATATAAGGACATATTACAATGCTAAATGACAGCCGATCTCTATTTTAAGACCTAGATGCGTTTTAGAAACCTGCTGCTCATAGTGTGGCCTGGGCAGGTTAGACATCGTATCGGTGCCATCCCTACACGGACATGTCTGTCCTCTTAGCAATATTTTTCATTTGTTTGTCACGTTTTTGTAAATGTAAAGCAACAACCATTTTTGCTTTGGATGTTAAGCGCACCTCATCAATATCATATTTAGAACGATTTCTACTCTATTCTGCATGTAGAAACACGTCTTGAGACGTTTTAAGATATGGTCCGTCTTTCCCAAAACAGAGTTTCCTCTGGCTGTTTATGAATGTTGGGGGTGTCCTGTGCATACGGGGCCTTAAGGAACAGCTTGGCCGCCTGTCAGGCATCTTGCTCAGCTCAAGGCTGCATACAGGTTTCGCTTGCATTAAGAGCATTTAGCAGACGCCTCTATCCAAATGTCTTAGAATCACTATTACATTTGTCACTGGGTGACAGGTAGACAGTGAACATATTTACATTGAAAGCATTTAGCAGACACTTCTATCCAAAGCGTATTACAAACACTGCAATTGAAAAAATATACAAATATGAATGAGAATAGAAATATACAGGAGAGAATAGATAAATTAGATAATATCAACCTATATTAAAGAATAAAAAGATAAATGAGAGAATATAAATTAGAGAATATAAATATAAATGAGAGGATATAAATGAGAGGATATAAAGATGAATGTTTTATAACGTGTCAGTTACATAAACCAGGAGGTCCTTTAGCGACCATTAGTCAGCACGCAGAGCGGATATTGAGCAGGAGGGAATTGTGGGTAATGTAGTGAGGGTGTGTGTGCAGGTGATTCTGTGCACGGACGGCCGGGCCAACATCGGGCTGGGGGACGTGGAGCAGTGCTCCTCCTCTTCCTCTTCCTCCTCCTCCTCCTCTTCCTCGCTCTACTTCTACACACAGCTAGCCCAGCAGGCAGCGCACAGTGGGTGAGCACACACACACACGCACACACACACACACACACATACAGTTTATTTGAATGAAATTATGTCTGTCTGTCTGTTGACCTGTTTGCTTGTCTGGTCTCCTGTCTGTCTGTTGACCTGTCTGTCTGTTGACCTGTCTGTCTGTCAGGGTGATAGTATCAGTCATGACCTTCGAGGGTACAAACTGTCGTCTGGCAGACATCGGCAGACTGGCTGACAGCACCGGTGGCAGGGTACACACACACACACACACACGCATTCACTCACTCACACACTCACTCACGCACACACGCACACTCACTCACACAAGTAGCATACGCTTTCTAAGTTGGAGCTGAAATCAAAACAATATTCTTCCACGGCGCCGCCCCACACATTGAAATGTATTGTGAAGAAAAGCGTAGTGCTACGGCTTTGTTGTTGATGTGAGCGGTGTTCACCACTTTGTTTGTGTACATATTTACAGAGCTGGGATGTGTAGAAGCAACAGAATATTTTTCAACACGCAGAGAACAGAACTAGCAAAATAAGAGGATATATTTGGTGAATTTGACAAAAAGCGTATTATCTTACAATTAGCTTGCAGTGACTACACATACATACACCACATTGTTGTAAATCACTTCAGGATACTTCTTAGTACTTTGTAGTATTTCTTAGCTCAAGAAATGTAAGTTTGTAGTATTTGGTAGTACTTTTTCATAATACTTCCTACTTTTTCATAAAGTTCTTAAGCTTTAAAAACATATATATATATATATATATTCATAGTAATTTTACTTTCAACCTAGTCCACACAGTTTCTCCAGGAACCAAAATAGTTCTTCCTAGTTTTTCATAAAGTTCTTTCAAAGTGCTTTTACCACATTTCTACATATTCATAACCTCGCCCACAGGTTTTCCAGGAATCGGACGTTGTCTAGTTTAATGTAGTGCCTCTGGGAAAACAGGCCCAAAATCTCTATCTTGACCCCGCCCATCTACTGCGCTCTGCTCAATTAGGTTTTCCTGAGATTATTGTACACACTATTATAGTTCTCATGTTCGCATTAAAGTAATCTAATCAGGGTGGGTTAGTGGGATGACGTTGACGTTGTTTCAAAATGGTGTTAGAGCTAGACAAGGTGTTCAAAACAGTTGCAGCAATGCCAATTTGTTAAAGTCTGTCCAATAGTTTCAACAATAACCAGAGGTCAAAGCAGTACCGAGCAGGGGTCAACAACTGTTAACACTTCCCAATGGAGCGTTGCCAGACTATATTAGTGTCTGGTAACAAGGCAGCTCCTCCTTAGCCCACTATGTGCACGTGTGTGTGTGTGTGTGTGTGTGTGTGTGTGTAGTAGTAGTGGAAAGGGTAGAGAGCAACGCAGGCCAAAACATTATTTTTCTTTCCTTTGGGACAGAGCAGATTAAAGGTGTAGTCAGCGATTGTCTACTCACGGTCCCGCTATAGCTGTAGTTGTCGCTGAAAGAATAATGTGGTGTTTGGCATTGAAGGGAGATCAGTTCAGATATAAACCAGCATTCTCCAGAATGACCGCTTACACCTTTAATGGACGTCAGTATACAGTACAAAATGTAAACGCCAGCGTTGACGTGCAACACAGCAAGAAGGTCCCGGGTTCGAGCCCCGGTCGTCCCGGCCTTCCGGTGTGGAGTTAGCATGTTCTCCCCTGTCTGCGTGGGTTTCCTCCGGGTGCTCTGGTTTTCCCCACTGTCAAAAACATGTCAGGTTCACTCTCTCCTGTCAGTGCTGTTGACCAGAGACACTGGCATATATCTGGAGGTGCTGCACAGCGGCTGCCCACTGCTCCATTGAGGGATGGGTTAAATGCAGAGGACACATTTTGCTACATGTGTGTGAATGTTTGAATAAACCTTTACTTTCCATCCATCGTCCTTAGGCAGGTTAAAACACACAAATAAAGAAACAGAGAAACAGTAGTAGATGACCACATGATAAAATATAGAGCAGGGAACCAGGCTGCATACCTATTTCTGACATAAAACTGTAGTAACATGTGCACTCACCTGCTTTAGAATATGTACGTCAGTTCAATTCACTTCCAAAAGTAAAAAAAGTAAAACAGCAGCATAAAATATAGACATTGTTTATTAATTACCTGAAATAGCTTTTATGAAGCTCATTGCTGGTGATTGTAAAGGCATTTTAAATAAACTTTACAAAGTGTGTGTCCCCATAGGTATTTTAAGGCATGTATTTTAACAACAATGGGTGTGTTAACGAAACCAGGTCAACAGGGAAAGAACACGCAGCTAATCTTGACAGTTTGAAGCCACGGTCATTAAAATTTCACAACACCGCGTGTGCATGTGCAACCTCACAGTAACAATAACAGCACTTTCATGGCACTGGATATTATTTTAAGATCGGCGCGATAAAATACTTCTGGTGCAGAACAAACTTCAACAGACTAGATCAGATATACAGCCACTGTTTGTATTGTGTAGATGTGTCAGTAGTTGTCTTCGTATCCCCGGTGTGTTTTACTACCGTTTTAACACGGCCTCTCTCTGTCTAATCTTCTTTCCTGTGGCAGGTTAAGATTGTCAACATCGGTAGTGTGGCCACAGACATCCAATCAGCTTTGGAAGACAACGTCTTGGCAACAGGTGTCATGGCAACACTGGTAGCACCCGATGGAGTGTGAGTTGGCTACGTCTGACCAAAGAATGTGCCTTTTGTCTTTGTACAACTAGTAAGAGTGTTGGTTGCACTGCCTGACAGCTGACAGATGAATGACAAGTTCTCAGAAAGTAAAACAAATGAAGCATGCGTGTGCAGCTAGCTGAATAACACGTCACATTTAGAAGTGGTTTAATATCACGGCCTGAGGCGGAGAGATTCATCTTCTTGACAGCTGACAAGTTCTCAGAAAAGCTGAATGAAGTATATCATTTAGAGGTTTGATGCTGGTGCAGTTGTCATGCTGCATTATTACAGAAATACAAACTGAATGTTAAATAAGGTATCATATGTTTAGAGATTTTCATCTTATCACTACAATTTACATACAAACTTATTAGGGTCATTTTCCTTTTATGCTTTGACGTTTAAAGAAATATAGAGAATTTCAAGATGAAATCATTAATTAATTTCAAGTTATTTCAGTTTATGATTTAAAAATGTGAAGAAGAAATGTGTTCATTTTCACGTATAGATATATACTCTTGACGTGCGTGTGTGCGTGTGTGTGTGTGTGTGTGTGTGTGTGTGCAGATATTTCCCCTATGAGGAGGACTGTAAACACACACTGGTCAGGGAGATCGGCAACGTGACCCAGGACATGGAGATCACCTTCCAGTTTGCTGTCAGGCCAGAGCAGGAGAGAGGTGAGGAGAAAGAGAGAGAGATAGAGAGAGAGAGAGAGAGAGAGAGAATACATCATTGTGATGTTAAGTTTAAACTTCAAACTTCAGTCATGTTTGTGTGCGTGAGTGCGTGCGTGTGTGTGTGTGCATGTGTGTGCATGTGTGTGTGTGTGTGTGCGTGTGTGTGCGTGCATGCATGTGTGTGTGTGTGTGCTTGCATGTGCGTGCATGAGTGTGTGTGTGTGTGTGTGTGTGTGTGTGTGCGTGCATGTGTGTGTGTGTGTGTGCTCCAGCCTTCCTCCAGAGAGAACAGGTTCCCTTCCAGATGCAGCTGAGGTTTAAGACCAGAGACCAGCAGACAGTCTCCCGTGTCATCACTGACCTGAGACCTGTCACCACAGACAGGTACAATGTCACCACAGACAGGTACAATATGTTACCACAGACAGGTACCATGCGTCACCACAGACAGGTACCATATTACCACAGACAGGTACAATGTGTCACCACAGACATAGATCTGAGACCTGTTACCACAGACATAAAGACAGACAGACAGGTATGGTCTGGCTCTCAGACCACTAACCCCCCAACCCCCACCCCCCCTCCCCACAACAGAGTGCAGCCCGGCAGCCTGAACATGGCGGTGTTGGCGGTGCACACCACCCAACTGTGTGCCAGGCTGACCATGGAAGGCAGGGTGGCCGAGGCCCAGGGGCTACTCAGGGACCAGCAGCACCTGCTGGCATATATCAGGTACTACACCAGCTGTTTACCTGTTTGTTTACTTGTTGGATTGAATGTTTGTTTGTGTGTGTTCGGTTTTTTAATTGTTGGATTGAATGTTTGTTTGTGTGTGTTTGTTTTTTCAATTGTTGAATTGAATGTTTGTGTGTGTGTGTGTTTGTTTGTTTGTGTGTTTGGTATGTTTATGTTCCAGGGTGGGCCAGATTTCACTCTGGAGTCATATTTGGTTTTAATAACTAAAAGCATATTTGTACAGGCTTAAAAGTTGAGACATTTTTCCTCACACTTTTCATCCCCCCACCTAAAAAACATCTCCTGCGCCACTGACTATATTTACAGTGCTTACAAGATTGTAAGATTGACTCAATCTGTGTGTGTGCTATTTCTTGCCTTTTAGATGAATGTTGATGCTCACGTTTTTGTTTATGTTGACAGTAAACACACGATGGTCTCTCAAGAGGAGCGTGTCTATGGTAACTGGATAGATACCATGACGACCATCTGTGATGACCTCTCCTTGCATTCAAAGGTCAGTGTCAAAATGTGACAAATCAGAGCAGCTGACTTCAGAGCCTGTATGTTTTATATGGAGCGTAAGACAGCTTCCAATATGTGCACTTTTAAAGTGACTGTTTAAGCCTGTCCAGGTCTCACAAAAACTGCCACCATGCAGTAAAATGGCCAAATCAATTAGGATTTTCTGTTGTTCTTTCATTGAATATTTATTATATTGTTACTGCAATGATGTTTCAGTGCATAAAAGAGATGCAAACAAGTTTAAAAACAGTTAAACAAAGGTGCTGTTACCACCTTATAGGTATATTTAGCTATTGTAAGATAACACACTTTTTTTGTCTAATTCACCAAATATCTCCTCACATTTTGCTAGCTTACCGTTCCCTGTGTGTGCTGAAAAAATTATCTGGTACTTCTACACAGCCCCGGCTCCGTAAATAGAAACATAAACAAAGTGGTGAACAATTGCTTCACAAGGCGTTTCAATGTGTGGAGGGATATTGTTTTGATTTGAGCTCTAAGTTAGCAAGCGTTCTTGAAGTTAGCAAGGCAGTGACCCTGCCTTTAACGGCCTCTTAAAGGGTCGGCACTTATCTATAACCTGACGAGTCCATCTGGATTGTTAGATGCTAAATCCATCTGGGAAGCTGTCCATTGAAACAGTTTGAAAAGGGCGGTTACTTAAAAAAAAAAAAAAAAAACACTTGACAGTTGATTGGATGAACCAGTTGTCTGTCACTGTTGTTGTCAAGTTGCTTTCGCTGTCGTCACACCTAGACCACGCCCACCTCTGTCAGCACGACGCCGATTGGTCAGGTTAGTTGTTGCTCGCGGTCTCGAGGTTAAACTGAAGCTGATCTCGCGATGCTAAAATAACCTGGGTCATTTACATACGCCCCGCCCCGCCCCCTGCCCCGCCCCCTGCCCCGCCCCCCTGCCCCGCCCCCCTGCCCCGCCCCGCCCCAATGCAGGTGCTGTCAGACGAGGCGGCAGAGAGCGTCTACGTCATGAAGAGGGCCAGCAGCAGCAGCAGCACAGGCTCAACACAGCCCCGCCTGCCCAGGAAACAGCAGCCTGTGGCAAGAAGATGGTAGGAGGTGGAGGAGGAGGAGAAGAAAGAGGAGAAGAAGAAGGGGGGGGGGGTTGCACTAAAATAAAAGTTTATCCAAGTAAAATGGCGTCATTGTCATCTCTGGTCGTGTTGTTAGCTGGGGGGAAGGGGGGTGGGTGTGAAGGGGTGAAGCCCAGCCACGGTGAGTCTCAGCCAGGTGGGCACCAGGCACCTGAGATGACCCCTCATGGAAGAACTACTGGAGAACTTGTACAAGCATTTATGCGCACACACACACGCACACACTCTCTAGCCAATTGTAGAGTGGATTTCTGAAGACCTGTTGCTATCTATGCCTGGGTGAATGTTGTGTTTGTGGAAATAATTGTAAAAAATGTTTAATATCTATGAAGAATGACTTGAACTCTATGGGGGTAGATTTCTATCAATATTATTCAAGGGCAAAAGTATAATCCACACGTATTTTTACCATTCACAAGCACACGCCTGTCAGTTTGCATGCGTAGGTATAATCCACAAATGTGTTTTTGCCATCTGCAAACACAAACTTTTCAAAATATTCATGCATGCACTTTATATTTTCAGATATGTTAACAATATTTACAAAAGCTTAGCTTGCGTTCTAGTGAATCTGCATTTGTGGATAGAAGGACACTCTTGCGCTTCTAATATTTACACATGTAATTTTGAGAGAAATATTCCACAGTTTGGTCCATCTGAATCTCAACCGTAAAACTGAGTCGCAAGCGTAACTTTGGGTCGCAAACGTAAAGTTTCTTCTGCGCTAATGGCCGATGCAGGCTCACCAGCACTATAATAGAATAATATGTTGTTATTATTAATATTATTATTATTATCACATTGAATCACAACTGCATTTGGGGACTAATTATTTAGATTGGAAATGTTTTAAAAGGCCCTAGTTATCATCTAAATATGACCTCTGCTATAGTGTGATTATTGAGCAGCATAATGTAGCCTAATCTAAACTTTAGAACATTTTGTTACAGAACCTATTATAATTATGCCCATTACTATGTATTAATTACTATGTGTTTCATGCTAACTTGTTCAGGCCAATGGTTTGAATAAGGACAATACATTTCAGATTTTAAAAGATGAGACTGGTCATTTGTAATGTGTAGGATTATTATGACCATATTCTAGTGTTACTATTCTTCTTAAAGATGTTGATGAATTAAAAAGTATATATTCTGTCCAAAATGCAATTTGAATTAAAGTACACTGTTTAAAAGTATATAAGTGAAATGAACATGATTCAAATGGAAATGGTAGTAAGCATGTGTTACGATTATGAGGGGGTCCTTGGAAAATGTTCTCCCCTGTAAGGGGTCCCTGGTCTATAACATGTGATGTTTAGTACAAAGGCCTAAAGGCAGAGCTAAGAGGATCAGAAACTCCTTTATTCCTATGGACATTACACTATTACATGCTGCCAACCACTAAATATCTTGACTCTCTAATTACCAATTATGCATACTGTATGTTATACTGTGTATTTATTTATGTGTGGATTGTGTGGATATCCTGAACTGTCTCTCCTGTGGCAGAAATAATTTCCCCTCACGGATAATAAAGATTTATTGATTGATTGATACAAATACTCTCTCACTGATAAATAACACATTAACGTTAATGTTTTCCTTCTGTCTCTCTCTCTCTCACGGCCAAGGTCTGTGGTGGGGTGTGTCTGGGTGGGTGTGTGTGTGGGTGTGCCTGCATGCATGTGTAGGTGGGTGGGTGTGTGTGTAATTGGTTTATTTTGAAGAATTATTACCTCAGTAGAGCTGTAAGACTGACTGACAGACAGACAGACAGGCAGACACGGACAGCAGAGATACAGGCAGTATAGAGACAGACAGTAGACAGACAGCAGAGAGGTAAAGCCGTGATGCTGTCATGTGTTCTCCAGGCCTGTAGGTGTCACCTGTGTAAGAAAAGCTTCCCAAAGCGTCCGGAGCTCCACATCAACCGCACCGCTGAGGGAGATCACCGAGCAGTTCAGGGCCCGTGGGGCCGCTCTGTTGGGGGGCGAGGAGATGGAGGAGATGCTACAGGTGAGCCCTAGTAACACCCTGTCACCCTAGCAACCACCTGAGGTTAGCGAGGTACCTTACATATTTGAGTTATTGGTTTGCTCCATGTTCGGTCTGAGGGGCGAGTTATCAGGTAAAGTCTAATAGTGGTGTACTCTGTCGATGGGGGTCTGTGAACAGATTGTTATTATTCTAATGTCTTGGTGTGTGCATTCCGTTTGCATTTAAAGACACGCCAATCCAGACGCCCCGTTCACCTTTGACCCCGCCCAGCACAACCCCGCAGTGCCGGACGAGGGCCTGCTCACCCCCCTGACCCGGGACCGGTCCCCGGACGCCCCCCGCCCCCGGCCACCGAGGTTCACCGTGAGCGGGGGGCGGCCAATAGCAAGCAGCCTCCCCACTGTGAACAGCAGCACCAGGTAGACACTGGTACTACACCTGGTCAAATAACACCCCCACCAGGTAGACACTGGTATTACATCTGGTCACATGTCAAATATCAGCATTCTTTTCCCAGAATGACTGACTGCAAATTTAATTCTGATTATTATTGAGTCCCTCTCCGGGAACCATCACCTTATCGTGGTGGAGAGGTTTGGGTGCCCCTATGAACCTGA
>JAODUH010075354.1:0-15926 GCA_027564835.1 Typhlichthys subterraneus
ATGCGGATTCCATCCTGGTCGTGGAACAACGGACCAGCTCTTTACTCTCGCAAGGATCCTGGAAGGGGCCTGGGAGTTAGGAATACCGACCTAGGGAGGTGTTCCTAACTGGAGAGATTATACATACATGTTGTAATAAACAGTTTTTGTGTCCCAATGAGGATGATAGCCTGATGAGGGTTATACTGTATGTCTTCCAAAGCAGGAAAAAAGAAAAAAAAGAGAATAAACCCAAACCAAATGTCCCTCTAAAGGGTTTCCTCATAATGACATTATCAATAGTTTGACTTACAAAAGAAGGGCATAGACAGTCATCTTTATTGGCCATCCTGTTTGGTAATCCCTAAATTCTCACTGGGTAATATATCAACACTGTGACTTCTTGTTTTTCGGTTAAAATATTAACCAGGCTAATCAGGTGATGAAGAATCATGTCTTCACTCATCATCCTTTTAATCTATGTGGTTTTATTTCTCTCACAAAACAAGTAGAAAATTAAAGATAATAATAAATACATGCATACATAAATAATAAAAGAGACACTTCTTAAACACTAGCATTCAACATGCATTCAGTGCACATGGCACTTTAACATGGGCCATCTATGACCATCATCACAGGATACTATCGGCTCCAGAAGCAAACACTAGCATTCAACATGGGTCATCTCTACTGCAACTGCATCCTTGGTGCAGCAGTGAGACCTGACATAACCAGGCATCTCCAAAGAGTCTTACACAAAAGAGACAGAGGTAAAGATAAAACGGTTAACAATAATGTTTGTGCACGGAAGGAAGGGTGGATAAGAAAACAGAAACATCAGCGTACACACACACACACACACAGTGGCAGGGGCTGACTCCTTCGCAGGGCTCAGCTACAGGAAATCGATAACGAAGAAACAACCTAATTTTGCCCTCCCTCCACCTCTTACCCTGCGTCTATTGTCAATACTGTCCACGACATTATCGCGCCAGGAAGAGTGTGTAACCTGGGAGGGACGCGAGTCCAGGTTGATGTCATTTTAAACCGAATAAAATGCAGGAACAAAACAAAAAGCACAAGAGTTGACATTAACTGGAGTATCTCACAATAAAGAGGAGGACTTTTAAAAAAGGGTAGAGTGAGCGATACACTTTTTGTTGGTCAGATTTAGCAAATATACAGTATACTCACTAGTGCTAGCTCCTTCTGTGTGTGTGTGTGTGTGCTGGAAAAAAGTAATCTGGTGCAAATACAGAGCCCTGCCGACAAAAATCGAACCGCAAGACCGCACCACACAACACTATCCCAGCCTTGGCAATGCATGTCCGACGTGTGGGGCGGAGCTTCTGAGGGAGCACCCTATGGCATTGAAGAGAGAGAGAGATGCTTTTGTTTTGACAAGAGTTCAAATATCAACAAGCTTTCTCCAAAAAGACTGACTTTACCTTTAAAAACCACAAGGCACCCTATACTTTCAGAAACCCCATTATATTATCTCATCTGTAGCCAGGGGTCATCGCACAGAAGAAAGCAACACACACATGCTGCAGAAAGTGGGTTTGAGTGCAGAAGGAAAAAAAATAAGACTACCGTAGCTAGACAAGCCTATAGTGACATCTAGCAGGAAAGACTGGAAAATACAAAGCAGACTGAATGCTTTTGTTCCATTTCAGTTCATTTTTCCATGTGAAATGCTGTTTTTTTGAGACAGACATCGTCATTTCATAACAACCTCCATTTTGACTGTGTTGGGTGGCAAGGACCACACACATACAGTGATTATAAAGACGAGATTTACATGTGGATACCGACACAAGTCCTAATGTGACCCTTGTGGTGCTGATGTAAGATTGGGGTGAAAGGTGTTTAACCTGCAAACAGTGCTCCTTTGCAAGAGGAGAAGCTCTGTTGGCTTGTGTCTGGAGGACAAATCAACGGCCAGGATCGGATTGCCCATTAAGGGCTACTTGTCTTCAGAGCGTGCACACGTATGCGCACACGCACGCGGACACGCACGCACATACGAGGCACTGCTGAAGGTTATCAGACAGTTTCTCTCGCCATGAATTAGTAAGCAGCTTGAAATGGCACTGAGGGAGACATGCTGAATGTTTAATGGCATCAATCATCCCGCAGCAGTTTAGCAGGACACTGCGTTTATTTAGACGGGACAGGCAGGCTGTGTGCTGCTGAGAAATAAAAAAATGTAAAATTTTAAAAAAAGAGGCACTGCCTCGGTGCAAAGTGACCGTCAGACAGGTGGACAAAAGGCACAAAATGGCTACAAACCAACCTGGCAGAAGAAAAAGAGCGTGAAAAAGTCTTAAGCAGAGGCAGGCCATCTAGAGTCTGCTGCCAACTTGGCTAGTGGTCACTGTAGCCAAGGTTAGGTGTCAGTAGTTGGACTTAAAGTAATGCAACTGTTAAATACCGTGCTTGGAGGGCCAGGCATGCTGTACTTGTGCCCTTACGTGTGTGGTGTTTTAGAGAGAATATTTATAGTTAAGATAAAATGGGATAAAAAGTGTTTTTATTTTATATTGTGCAGTGAACACCCGCCACCCCCCCCAAAAAAAATGATGCTATATACTATACTGTACAGAATGACAATAAACGGGACTGTCAGTGTAATGTCTTTTAGCGTGCTTGCTAACATTACACGCTGACACACACACACACACACATCAAAAGACATCATGAATCACTTTAACTGAGGCCATACGATGAATTAATGGAGTGTGAGAGCAGCTATGAGTGCCAGTTGCCTTCCTCCACATGCCATCATCCCCTTAAACCCAACATTTGCCTTCCCTCTACCGCTGTAAACACATCATGGCTATGTCTAAACTAACGCCTGACACTTAACAGTTATGACGTCTTGCGGGGTCGTACATTAGCCCAACGTATAACAAATCCCCTCCTTCCCCTTCTCTCCATCTGGAGATAGTAGTGCATTTGTATTGGAGAGCATTTAGACGGCATTGGTATGATTGAATCTCATCCATCCATCGCACAGCAGCTTTCTGTACAGCCAGCAATCAGCCAGTACTCACCAGTATTGACCCAATGAGCCATCTGCAGAGTGAACCAATCAATCAGTCATCTTACATACATTGTGTATGTAAGATGTAAGAGATCGTTTCTAGCATTGTGCTAGGAACGATCTCTTTATGTTTGGGTGTGTTCATACGCCGTCATACTGGTGGTTAGTCGTTCAAAAAGATATATCAATACTGGTTGCCCAAAACCTCAGTCTCGTTTATTAATAACAGTCAATTACAAAAAGAAAATGTACATTTGTCATAAAAGATTACTAAAATATAGACTGAATAATGATTTCAATACTGGCCATGGCAGTTTATCCTTAAGCGGTTTAAAAAAAGGGATTTTTGGAAAATCTTCAGTCAATGTGTAAGCGTCATTTATTTTTGAATCCTGCAGTTAGTTGAAGGTTGGAGTTGCTGGTTAGCATGACTGGTTTAATGGCTGTGAGATGAAGCAGTAATCACTGTACATTTTAATAGCCGAGCCACACCTAACCCAATAAAAGGTCGTCATTTAACCAAAACGTGCTTGTACGTGCACACACACAAACACTTGATTAATGCACTCACATTTCATGGCTGTGTTGTTTTCTGCTGTGCTGACTGCGTTTTAAGAGAATATGGTGAAATTAGTAAGCATTAGCAGCAATAGCTTCTTGGAGTATAACTGGCACATCTCCACAGGATGTATGCCCCTCATCACAGAGATGACAGTACAGACTCCCTGCTATACAACTACCTGATTAGAATCAATATTCAGAATACGTCCATTCCTCAGTAGTGGCAAATTATTTGGGTTTTGATTTGTTAGAGTGTGCATACAGTATAGATGCATACGTAAATTTACAAGCTCAGTTAGTGCTTAAGAAAAAGAATGGCGCTTCAACAAAAAAGAAAGGACAATGTATAAAGTGACTTAAAGGCAAGTATTAACGGCAGGGTTAGTCATTCTCGAGAACGCTTGCCAACTTTGAGCTCAAATTAAAGCAAACTCCCTCCGAATCTCTGCCCCACATATTAAAACGCATTGTAAAGCCAAAGACTTTGTCATTGAGCGGCGTTCACCACAGTTTATGTTCTTATGTACGGAACCAGGGCTGTGTAGAAGTACAACATTATCTTTTCATGCACAGAGAACGGTAAGATTTGGAGGAGATATTTGGTGAATTTGACCATCAGTGCATTAGCTTACAATAGCTGACTATACCTTTAACGTACAATGTTTTATTAGTGGGGCAGTCCAAGATCACAAAGTCAAAAGTGAGACTTACTTACCAGAACCTCGGAAGCATTTAATCAAGCCAGCTAGAAATTATGCAAGCTTGGAACAGGAGTTTATATTTTCCAACTAACTTGGTCACCTGCAGGCTAATTGGACGCAAAACTAACTAACAGACGTTGATCTCATCGTCAAATAGCAGTGCAATTATTGTGAAATTATTATACTTAAAAGATAGTAATTTACTGTATGCAACAATCTGCATATTCCATACAATACCGGAGCATTCCGGTGAACCTCTAACACAGACAGCAAGCATGCAGATCCATTAGAGAAACCGGACTTCAATTACTCAGATGTTAGCAGGTTCAAAGCACTCCAGCAGGCACATTGCTTAAGCAAGCAGGCTTTATTGTGGTGAGCACTGCATCTTCCTAAACACATTCGTGAAAGAGCCTGCGTTGCTACTGATGTACTACAGCATGTGGCTTTTATGTGGTCATGTAAGAGGTTATCTGGGCTATATTGACACAGGGGAAGAAGGAAAAATGTGCTAGAATACCTTTAGTAGTCTACAGCCACAAAGAGTACAGCTTTTTGAAGAGCATCTCTCTAAACTGTTAAGTAACTTAAAACTAATCTAGCAATTGGTTAAAGTATTTAATAGAGTAAATTTTTTTCAATACTGGTAGGCCGTCAATTCACCTAGAACACATAAGAGCAGCTGTTCTGCCTTATAATTCTAATTATAATCCAACAACTGAGGCTAACGCTCTCAAGACAGGAGCGGAAGTATATATGATATGGATATTATCCATCTGGAGAGAATTAATGCAAATGAACAAGAATAAGGATTATAGGAAATGAATAGGGATTATATCAATATGCTCATAGTCATGAACATGATAACAGAAGGAAGGGTGGGGTATTATCCCGGAGAGATTATTCACAGATCCAAAGTAAAGAAATACTGTAGAACAATATAGAAAATGGAAGCGTAAAGCTTGGCTTAGAGAGAGGGAAAGGGAGTGAATGAGAGCCCTCTGAGGTCAGTCCAGCACACAATGAAAGCGATGACATAGTACTTTGCATCAGAGGTAACAAATCGTGTGTCTGTGTAAACTGAAACCTACATTGACAGCTTCTTCTGGCCCGGGTCCATGAGGCGTAGAGTGTCCCTGATCAAGCCCACTTTAACCTCCTCATCCACTGGACTAGGAACATACTCAAACATTCCTGGGGCCACCTGAAAGAACCCCCACAAACACCACCAGACATAGCGTGAACAGTTACGTAGACGTACAGTGTGTGTGGTGTCTGGGAGTCAGTCCTGCCTACCTCATGCTCATGTTCAATTCTCATGCTGGGGTTGGAGTTCACCTCAAGTAATACTGGCTTCAGGTTTTTAGTCAGAAGGATGTCAAAGCCCAAGATCTAGCTCTCTCACACACACACACACACGCACACACACACACAAACACACACACCCTTAGATGCATTTAACATTACCTAATTGATATTATTGAACCTCACATTCTAAAAAGGTAGATTTTCTACCTTTTTCACAGCTTGTGATCCCCCTCATGGAAAAACCACATTTAAACCAGTCATTTCACCTTACAAGCTACAAGTGTACATGGCACTGTAAAATATCTTAAGACATTCAGTGAATACATGTCTGAACACTGGGGCAGGGTCTGACTCTAGGCTTGAAGCAGCCGTGACTTGTGGCGACAGTTGGTACTGCAGCCGGAAGAACCAGCTGCAATACACACCCCATTCATAAATGCGTTATCGGTTTTACTGCTCCGCAATTGTATTTTAATTTTTTCCACCCAGGTGCCACACTGCTCATATGCTGCTTCATAATATTCTCTCTACACACACACACACCTGGAAGCAAGTGGGTCCCGGCCTGCCGGGCGGGATGTCAGCCTGGTAGTGGACCTTAAGCTCGGGCACCAGAGCGATGACGGTCTTGATGACCAGGGAGATGATGTCGGACCACACCCGCTTGATGTCCACGCCCTTGGAGGCCAGCCGGTACAGCACGCTGGAGAAGGTGCGCTTGCTGCCCGTGCTCAGGCTGTCAGAGTGCACGAAGTTGCCGCTGTGCACGTTGAGCGAGTAGTTTGTCAGGTGCATGAACACATGGCTCATGTTCTTCTGGGTGGGCTCCTGCACCAACACAATGAGATGACGTCTTACATACACAGTACAGCGGCGTCCAAACAACCACTGTACTTTCTGTTCTGGGTTTGTTTTTAACTGTTATGTTACTTTTACCATTACAAATGATAATATCAGGGAAACGTTTTTTTCTTTGAAAAATGTACATGAACTTCAGAATCTCCTAGTATTTGGTTTGGCTCCCTTTTGCTTTAATGATGGCGTGCACTTAGTCTTGTGTAGTTTTTAATCTATTGGACAGACAACTGTTTTGATAGCCTCATCTAGCTCTACCACCATTTCAAATATGATAGACTTCAGTAACACACACTTTTTGGTCTGCCAGCAAGTTGGCTGTGATGCAAACAATGTTTTCCGACTAATCTCAGCATGAAAAAAAATGTTGCTCTTTTTTTTAGCTGAGAGCAATAGTTGAGTGGAGTCAGGCTAGCTTGCACTGAAGCTTGCGTAGACTCCACAAGTTTGTGCAAACCTTGATGACATTGACGCATGATGATCTACACTAAAGAGCTTCTTTTGAAGTCAGTCTTCAAGTGCCCCCATACATGTTCAGTGGGGGTTAGATCAGGTTTTGCAAAGGAAAGACCATAACAGTAAGGTCTCCTTAGTCTTCAAGTAGTGCTGGTGTGTTGTGATGTGTTTTCATTGTATCAAAATCCTCAACCTTTGAACATGAACATATTAGAGATCCTCAATATGGTCTCAGACTTATGGACCCCACTGCATGTGTACTTCTTAATATTGATTAATGCAAAATGCCACATTGGGGGTCAAGACAGGTTAGTGTTTAGGGTGACTCCCTGCCAAATGGTCCTGGGTGGGATCTTGAACACCTAGCATCTACCTGTAAGTGTCCTTGAGCAAAGAACACCTGCACCAAATGCAGGCTCACGAAAACTAAATAATAGAAATAATACTAGAAATGCAGTGACTAAGTAATGTGTATTTGGATAAAATGATCTGCTGAATGGCATAATGTTAAGTGGGAATGGAGCAGAGATGTCCACAGAGATGTAATGGATAGATAGTAGAGCATAGGAGAAACATGTTGTAATGCTGATGACATCGGCTTCAATAATGTCAGAATACAAAACCAAGAACTTCCTGTAATAGCGTCCTATCAATATCACAATTGCTATTCAATCAGTATAATACTTATTTTAGTACTGTAACTAATAAGGCAAACATTAAAAGTGAAAATACAAGATTCATATCTCACACACACACAAAGCAAGAAACTGGGGAAGGGGGTTTATAGCCATCACTATAATCCTTTAGAGAGAGCGAGAGATGTTTGTTAAAAATGTTACATTTACTCTAACATTCAGCGAGCTGAACAGCTTAAACATTTTAAGGTATAAAAAAATGTATAAATGCTCATGCAATTCAAGTAGTCATTTGTAATGAGATATATTTCAGGGGTGGGTGAATTCAAATTATTTAAAAAGTCTGTTGACCTCCCTGGAGTGGAAGCTTTGCTTGCAGCCACCTCCGCACACATGCAAGGACGTCAATGCGTCTGTCGTTTATAGAGACCTGTATGCTAGGTGGAATGACAACCTGGTAAGGCTCGGTGCAGAAGCGCGTCAGGCCCTCCTTGGCGATGTAGATCTCCAGAGGTTCCAGGGACTTGACCAGCACATAGAGGCGGATGTCAAACTTGAGCTTATCAATAAGCAGTGGCTTCTGGATGTAGTCCTGGACCACAAACTGCTTGGCCTGGGAACCCGCCATGACCTTCAGGTCGCTGGGGTCACGTATGAGGTAGATTCCGTCCCCTTGGGAGCCGCCGTCGGGCTTGACGATGAAGGTGGGCTTCAGCATGGCGTCTTTCTCCTTCAACGTTCGAATCTAAAATGGAGGATGTAAAGAAATTATGATGGTTCTGTCCGACAGTTTACTTTAAGTTACCTTGAAAATGTATGTGTGTATTTGGTAATGCATTTGTGATGCGTCACTCCACTTCCACCTTGAGCACTGACAGGAAATCTCCACAATCCACATATCAAACCATCATTTACATCACCACAGCCTGATTAAAAAACACAACATTGAAATCCTTTAACTACAGAGACAATGAATCAGGAATATACTTCAGTTGCAGACTAAATCAACGCAAACTACAGTAGATGCTTTAGTACCACCCTCTGTCTGGACAAACTTTAAAAATCCTGTTTACTTTCCACCAAAACAATTGACTATACTGTACAGTACAGCTGTAATGTCCACCCAGAAACTACTTTAGGGTTTCATTTTGAACATTTGCCAAACTAAGGAAGAGCTTTCACTGTAACGAGCACTCCAAATATGGCTTAAAGGCCGGACTAACTAACTAGCTCAAATCAAAACAGTGTCGCTCTGCGGTCCTCCGCAGCGGCACCTCACACATTGTGAAGCCAAGTTACTACTGCTTTGTTGATACGAGCGGTGTTCGCCACTTTATGTTGCTATTTACGGAGCCAGGGCTGTGTAGAAGTATCAGATCTTTTTTTTCCCAACACGCACAGAGAACAGAAAGCTATTGTAGCGAAATGCAAGGAGATGTTTGTTAAATTTGACAAAAAAGTTTATTAGCTTACAATTAGTTTGCCATAGTGGACTATACCTCTAACACTACACACTCAACTTGTGTCTGAAAACAAAGAAACCCATCTGAAAACAGGTACAGGGAGGAAAGAGCAGTAGATAGGTACACGTAGGCAAGCAGAGCCAGATGTCTAAATATATGCTGGCAATCAAGTTACCTGGGCTGAGAACTGCTGGTACTCCTCAGGCAGGATCCAGGAGCGGGGGTAGAAGTTGTACTCTTCTGGGAAGAGCTCTTGCATGGTCCTGACAGCCCTGCTAAGGTTGATCTTTCTCAGCATCTCAATCATACCTGCAACGTTCCCAATAGCCATTAAGGGAAACCCGAGTGGTGCACACCGCACAACAGAGCAATACCCTAACCTTCACAATGCTTTTCTAATGTGGGGGTCGGAGCACCATATGGCCTTGAATGGAGGTGTTTTTGTTTTGATTGAGTTCAAATATCTTTCTCCAGGATAACTTACTATACCTTTAAATGCCATGTTGGATTAAGGGGTTCCAAACACTTGCAAATACTTGGATTGACATGATCATGGCTCCACCTATATTATGGCAAACACGTTTGAATGGAATGTTTTCAGACAGATAAAGTATGTAAAGCAGATCCAATTGTGTAGAGAAAATGCAGGATGGTCTCACCCCTCTAGGGAAACCAATCAGTTACACTTCAAGCAGATAAATTTAAGGACACAGCATTGTAGCAATAAGGTAAGCATAGCAACCTACTGAATAGTGCTCCAATCAACATACCTCAGTGCTTAATATAATTAAGACATATTGTCTATTAATTTTTTCCTAGATAATCAATTACATCAGCAACAAAAAACACGTCTTATAAGACATAAGTGGCTGGTTTCAGCAGCATATGCAACTGTATACGTCTGTCAGTAAGCCATAAGTGAGAAAGAGTTAGAATACCTGGGAACTTGTTGACCTGCCCTGAGACAATATTCTCATTATCGTGGAACGAAACCCCGTGCCAATATATATCACATGCTGCCCTTCGTCCCAAGGGAAACTGAAAGAAAAGAGTAAAGGATTAGATGTTTAGTTATAATTAAATAAATGGTCAAAGAATAGTCTCAACGTGTACACTAGGATTAAGTTTTACTGAAACAAAAGGTTTAAGTCATGTGTGGTACATCTGAATGAACAAAAAACACATTATATGGATTTTCTACACTAGGAGTAATCCAGAAAAGGGACATATTTTCTTTAAATTAAAAATCTCATTATTCCCCTTCCTTCCTATTCCTGGTATTTGTAAAACATGTTTGTTTTTTTTGCTAGTTAGTTTTTACTGACTCAACAAAAATAGCGATGATCATTATTCTTTGTAGGTTCGTTAAATTGGCCTGCTGCTATTGTCCAGCACGGTGATTAATATCACATTGCCAAAAGAAAAATGTTAGTTCTAAAATGTTAATTCTAATGCCGGTTTCAGCAACTTAAAATTATATTTGAATGACTCCCATTGTAACCTAACAGCTGCTAATTTTAAAAATCTTTTAGTTATGTATGCTTGAAGTTTAAAATGTTTATATCTGTGGTATATAAATGTACCATAGGAAAATTGGCAAATTACTTCAGTATGGGAACTAAATATACATTCAAAAGAATATTTCATGAATTCAGGCGAGCCTATTTGTTTCTTGTTTTCATACAATTAATATTTCATACCATACCTGAATCGCGTTGCTGTAGGACAGGGCATTCAGGTTATGTTAATCATTCTGCTGAAACTGTCAGCAACTGTTTGGTGATAAAGACTTAGGCTTAGTCTAAACTTCACCTGTTTTGTTGCTTTGCACTTTAGCACACCTCATGAATAATAAAGAGCATGTTGTTAATAGACAAAGGTATTTGCCTAACGGCATCAGATTCACTTTGTTCCAGGACTTAGCAGATGGTGGCCTCAAAGAGTAAAGACAACCATATCAAATTAGCATCATGAACATCTAAATAGATTGCTTTTCCATTCAGAACATCCATCATCCCTCATGTATAATTGTATGTGCCAATTCTTTTAAGCAGTTGTGTTAACAAGTCAAGTTCGTATTAATAAGTGGTGTGCATCACCTGGTTTGCAATTAATCCTGCTGACAGAGGAGGGTCTAGTTTCATGTAGGCTAGTTATAACATATAGGCTAAAATTGTCACATTTTTGAATGGCTACTATTACTAGACTAGGACTAGACTACTGCCTAATGGAAGACAGTATAACACAACTCTTGTATAATATTAAATAACAAGCTATTTATATCGGCTAACAGAAGTGTTAGTTGTTACTTTACCTCTTTCCATTTTAGATACTTGATGCTCAGCTTCAGTGCTTCCAGTGACGTTTTGGCTTTTGATGTGTCGATTGTGACAGGTCTTCTCTTCCTAAGCTTGAGTCCATCTTCATGTTGCCCTTCTTTGATGTGTTTGGCTCGTTGGTTGGGTGCAAAGTTTCCATTAGTCTCTGTCTTTCCCTGCAGAATCTTACCGGGTCCTTTGATCTGCAGTGGGCACTCGTGTCCAGGTTTGTTCAGATTCTTTCCCACTTGTGCTGGGACTGCAGTGCCTTGCAATACGATGTCATCGTGGTGTTTCCCGACCCCGTTCTTATCATCCTTGCCAGGCTTACCGCGAGTTTTACTCCTATGTCTGTAAGTGATGGAGATATTGGAGGCATCTCCCCCGGCTAAGGTGATGCCAGGAGAGGTCGGTGAGACAGGTGTAAGCGGCGATGCCAGTGACACCTGCTCCACAGAGTCTACGACAACCCCATCCTGTCCATTTTCACCGGATGATTTCATTTGCTCAAGTTCTAGCTTCACTTTTTCATAATGATCACTCATTATACGAATCGGTATCACTGACACAGTTAAGCAGGGCACACACGTGAGACAAGGTGCAGTAACCCGATACCAAAGCTAATGGTTATGCTGGGAAAGTGTACCGTATAGTGCATTTCACGCAAGGCACGTACAGAAGGATGCCCCTATAACGACTTCTAAAACGAAATCATAGCTTGTCAAAAACAGTGCGACAAAGTCCGGTGTAGGCTACTGCTACAGTACAGTATGCTAACTGCCGGTTGACATAGTTGCATAGCAGTGCTAGCAATCTAGCCTGCTACTACTATGCTACTGTACTAGCCACTGCTAATCAATCAACGCCTCCAAAACGCTAAGAACTTGCAAGCTGTATATAGCAAACATTTCTAGTTAGGACTAAATGTAGCTTCCTGGATGAACCATTCCGTTATTCAGACATGCTTTCTTACGGTTATTGTTGTCAGCAGGCTTTATGCTTGCGCGGAGCATTGCGGTAACCAAAATACAAGCGCTGGTCGTCATTTGTTGTCGTTACTGCTCTGCGTTGTCAGTCTACATATTTGGGTCCAGTATCTTGACCTGACATGATCCTGACACATTTATTATGACGATACGCTGACAGCGTTCGCTTACTGTAATGACATTTTGGCCAGCCATGTCACTCACTCTATATATTTATATTTATATATATATATATATGTGTGTGTGTGTATTTATTTATTTATTTATTTAAACCGAAGTGTGTTTTACACATATTTTAAAACATGTTAGATACTCAAGCTTTAACAACATTGCAGCTGTGAGATGGTCTATAAGGCAAACAACGTTACAATTTGCGCATGTGACAGCGCAATGGCCTATGCTATTTGCAGAAACAATTCGTGGTTCCTACCAAATCCTAACCTCTTTTCCCAGTTTGTGATGCCCACCTACATGCTCCAAACGATAAACACTGTCACGACGTGGTCACTGTAAGTATTACAACCTAGATAAGGTAATGATGCCCCGCCCATTTGTACTCCATATTGACATAATGCATGTATTTACTATAGGCTTAACTATATGAAATCACAGACACTTTCTAGAAACCAGTGTTGTGTTGTTATAGGGTGGTGTAGTTTAAAGCAATTCCTAAAACATAATTTATTTATCGCAGTGGCATACCAGACCACACAAGAAATAGGTCAACATGAGGCTTGTCCTACATCTGGATAGGCTATGTGTGTAGACCTGGGACCTATCAATGCATAGGCTACAGTTGTCTGGAATGTCTGGCATTCAGAGTGCATGTTATAAGAGTGCTCCCACTGTTATTTCCTGCTTTGGGTACATAGAAGGAGGACTTAGAACAAGCAACACCCATTGAGGAAACACCAACATTCCCTTTAATGTGCTTTTAATGCCCTACCGAATACCACACACTACACCCTTGAGGAAAGAGCTCCTCCTCAGTCACAAATGCAGTGTCACTGCAACTGTAATACTGTAAATGAAATAGGCCTAATTTAGCAAAATTAAGAGTTTATTTTATATAAAAGTAGAGAATGAGAGCATCATAACAACAATGCACACAAACAAACAGTGACAATGTCTACTGTATGAAAAACTAGTGCAAAACCTCACAAATACAAAAATATATTGCACTTGATTCTGGGATTAAGGAAGAAGTGGTCTTTGAACAACATTCTCAATTGTGTCTATTAATCTGTAAACAGTACAAATATATTTTAAATATGGAGCTGGCCAATGAGTTGTCTCCATTTTAAAATGCTCAGAAATTTACACGAGATGTTCATTATTTACCCTTCTGTGTGCTTTTCCATAAACCCCGTCTATGAAAGCACCTGCTCAGTCACTCAGTCACTATAGTGCAGAACACACCCACAATACACCGTTTAGCTATTTTTGAAATGCTAAATGTATTTCATTGGCTGGCCATTACAGCAGATGTGCCTAACACATTAATGGAAGAGACAAAAGGATACATCCATTTGTTTACTCTTAAAAAACTGTTATTTGTCTCTTCTTGTTATAACCTACAGGGTTGGGTTTTAGATCACAGGAAGACAGATCAGGAGAGACAGTAGCTCCATATTACACCTGAGACCACAGTTATAATCGAACAGCAGGAGGATAAAGTCAAAATGATTCACAAGCTCAGCACAAGCATGTTGCTGACACAAACACTTGTTTGGTTATATAGGTGCATTTGTGATCAGTGGACAGAATATAGCATAAAGGTCTGTGGAAATCTGCAATAAAACAAAAAACAGTATAAATGTGTGTGCAAAAGTTACTTTGAGGCAGGGAAGGCTGCTCGTGCCCGTTAATTGTTCAGCTCAACAATGTGGTGGACTTGTTCAAAAAGTATCTCTTTTTGCTTCTCCTTGCACACTGGATCGCAATCTTAGGTTGAATTCAACATGGCTTCCCCGATGCCAAACAAAGCTAAAGGTTAACAAATACTCTCCCTGTGTAAACCCCTGTGTTGGTTGGTATACAATCATCATGTTATGTGATCCTTCTGGATGTTGGGGCCTTAGTTGGGTACTGTGTCACAGCTACAGTGGCTCCAAATGAATACAATGACGCTTTCTTAGCAGATCCGAGCGACATCTTCAGCGAGAGGGGCACATGTCTGGTCTGCTGAACTCCTGTGATCCACACACCTCCACACTGTCAGGGTAGGGGTCTATCTGCAGAACACAGATGCAGAACACACTACTTACAGACACTGACAGTATAGTAGGCTTGGGAAGCCATTACAGGTCTTGCCATCTCCATAGGATCTTGTCACTTTGCAAGTTGCTGCTAACCGTTGTTAATCAAATGTGGACGTGAAGATGAACAGAGACTTGCTGCGAGAATAAACTTATCTGGCTGCTTATTCGCTCAGGGTTTCTTTGACAGAGCACAACGTTTTGTTCTATTATCAGGTTTCCAGACTGATGTAACAAACTATTTGTGAGCTCATGGGATCCGAATGGTCTAACAGGACTAGCTGAATATATTGTATGTATGGCTGATCACTTGCACCATATTGTATTCATCCCCAGCAGTTACATTGAGTTTGATAAAGAACCACTTCAGTCATCGCCAATCTGCTGTGTCCCAATCTGTTGGAATAGGCCAGGGGTGCCCAACTCCGGTCCTGGAGGGCCCCTATCCTGTACCCTGCTCCAACACACCTGACTCAAATCAATGGGCTTCTGCAGAGACTGATAATGACCCATTCATTAGAATCAGGTGTGTTGGAGCAGGGAGACATCTAAAACCTGCAGGGCAGTAGCTCTCCAGGACCAGGGTTGGGCACCCCTGGAATAGGCTATTGATTTCCAAAGCGTATGAGGGGCATTCACAGTAGCCGTACCTCAGAATAGAGTGGAGGTGGCAGATATCTGAACTCTGTGGTGTATGGTAGCAGTGAGCTTTGGTCTTCTTCGTCACTGTCGGGACTTTCAATGCCCCGAAGACGTTCCAAACGGTCTTCCTCCGATACTGCCAAGTCACTGTAGCTTGGGGGAGCTGTAAAAGAAAACAATAATGAATGTATAAAACCACCTCTAAACTAGGCCCTTTTTCCCCTTTTTTCCTTGCAAAAACATTCCCTTTCATTCATAAGGTTTAATGCAGTTCTGAACAAGTTACAAAGCTTATTTTGGTATTAAAATGTAGATAACCCATGTGAGATTCCAATTCAGGTTAAATATTCAATGTGGATGACACTGCTTCTTAGTAAATTGATCTCAAATACAGCAAAATTATCTATTTTTTTCATTTTCACCTGACATAATGTACTATTTTATGCAGCACAGCACAGCCAATTTTATGTAATAACTTTATCGAAATTAAGCATACGCAAATTCTTTACACTATAGGACTACAATACAACATCTGATGAGTATATATGTTCAAGGATTAGGGCATTGTGAAAAAAAAAAAAAAATGATGGGTTTTATTGTGAAAGTCAGATATTTTTAAATACTTTGGCCATATACAACTTCAGATAAATAAATAAGTATTCATAAATGTGCTTATTTATGTTATTATTTTATTAATATATGTACTAAACTATAG
>JAODUH010075365.1:0-11688 GCA_027564835.1 Typhlichthys subterraneus
CTGTCTACCTGACAGAGCAGCGTTGTCTTAAATGCAGGAATACACGCTGGTTTGTGCCTTGCGCTCATCATGTCAAGCCACGTCACAGCAGATATACTGTATAATATGCCCTGTGTGAACACAACACACGGTGTGAACACAACACACGGGAGTTCCAGAAGGCTCCATTACGTGCTCATTAATTTGTGAAAGACCTTTTTAAAATCAGCTCATCAACGTGCCTCAAGTATTAGAAACGTCGAAGCATCTTTGATACTCGGCAAACAGAGTGACTCTCAGATGATAGGGTAAAGATAACAGCGGGCACCACCCACTTAGCGATGCAAGAGCTCTAAATACAATAAGAAAGGTTTGTCAGAAAAGTACTAATGTACTTCCTCTCTCCTAATTTACCTCTCACTCTGTCAGCCTCTCTCTCTCTATCTCTCCCTCACATCTTTTCTTCCTCCTGTCAGTCTAAACGGCCCTTTTGCTCCCCCGCCCACAACTCTCGCCATCTCCCCCTCAGTTCCCCCACTCTGTCTCCATTTACCTGTCGCCCTCAATTTTTCTGTCTGTGCTTCTCCATTCCAAACACCCCCATCCACCCCTTCCTCTTCTACTCCTACCTATTTTTTACAGTTAGGAGGAGTTAGTTGTGGGGGTGTTACTCGTAAGTGCTCGACCCTGCTGTATTTCCTCAGCTGCGTTTTCACGTGTTTCCTGAAGCATTGCACCACTCGGCAGCCATCTTTTTGTAGCTCTCGGGCAGTCATTTCAGGCAAATAAGCTCAAACCACATGTCTAAATGAATGGAGAGGGCCGTAACTGTCAAATCTCAAAAAAACATAGTGCTTATTGTGCATAGTGCATTTATTTACTCTCAAAAAAGCTTTTTATTCCCCTCGCGTTACTCTCTACACATGCATAACTATGCGCTTGCATCAGTGCAATCACACAATGTTAGGTTAATGGTTTGGTTATTATTAGGCAGATTTTTGGCTCTTTGGGAGAAAGGGTGGGATATGTGCATCCAACCGCTATTGGTGTTACAGACTTCTCCCATAGAGTTCTATTCAGGACTCTCTAAGTGGTCTGTCTCCTTTATACAGACTACTTGTCAAACTTGTCTTTAGTACAAGACAATGGAACAACATGTCTAGATATCAATGTTGTTGCTGCTGAGAACATGGTTGAGTCAGTAGCCCCAGTGATTTAGCATCATATGGGGCTTGGGTGTGTGGTTTTATCAGAAGAAGGAGACTTTTTTGAAGGAATATGTTTTATTCAACAAGCTGCTTGTGGGTCTCTGGCAGCAACAGTTGCCAGTATCTCCTGGGCTTGCTAATGTGTGTGTATGGGACTTCAGTCTCACAGGAGACAGCTGTTTACCCACTGTTTGCAATACCGTAATTTCCCGGCTATTAACAGCGGTTAATACATTGATTTTGCAAACTGTTGGCAGCTCTGCGGCTAATAATCGGGTGCAGTCTTATTTTTAGCTATGGGCCATATAGCTAAAAACCTTATTTAGCTATATGGGCCATATAGCTCAAAATAAACCGGTGGTAACTCCGCTGTCTTGTCCTAACAGTCAATGACCGAAGTCTTCATCCTTAGACGCCAAGGGCTTTCTAACGCTTCGAAAATTGACGAGAAAGGCCATTGACCAAGCTGCAAGTTTTGACGAGTTGGGAATGAGAACGTGATGGAACATTCGGGAGCTTTAAAGTCTACAAAACTTGCAGGAATGAGGTTTTGCGTCGCTGGTTCTGGAATATACTCGTGATCTGATAACGCATGCAATGTTCCATATTACCAGTGTCATGACAAAAAGTGATTGCCCGATAGAAAGTGGCAACCACATAATGCTGCCAGCACCCCGGTCAATTTGAGAGATGCACAGAGAAACGGATCTAAACACCACCTTTTTTGAGTGGAATCAAGGTAAATCCCGCTGGCAGTAGCATAGACTTTGAGTAGGAAGCTGCACAAAATACACATAACTTGAGCATGTTCACGTATCTCCTGCAAGCACAGATATATATTAAAACACAGTTTTTTTAGCAATGCTGTCTCTTGGCATCTTGGCTTGTTAATAACACAGTAGCAAATAATAGTAACCTACCATAATCTACCAGAATTTATGTAGACTAGCTAGCACACACTGGTATATTGAAGTGGTCGGTGTCCAATTTTTTTTTTTTTTTTTAACATAAAAATGCCTCCAACCATTGCGGTTAATACATTGTGGTTAATATACAAGTTTGTTTCTAAAAATTAAAAATTTAAAAATGTAAATACTGACTGCTGTTAATACCTCTCACCTCTCTTTGTCATTCTCTCTGTGCTGTCCTGAAGTGTTGTCTATGTGGGTTCACCTGTGTGAGCTATCTGTCAGCTCAGAGTGCTTAGTGCTGGCTATCATTCATAACAGTCACCTCTGTCTGCTTGGCGGCACCGTGCATCACGCCAGCACACTCACAGTACGGGATCTGGTTATTACTGGCTGCTGCCAGCCTTCCTGCTACTCAGCAAATTATGTACAGTATATAGCCTATTGTATATTGTAGTACAGATGGCAATCTTTCCGATATGGCATGGTATTCTGTTGGGACACATCATTTTAAGGTAACTAACTAGAAGCCTAATAACGTTTGGCTTCAATGTATAATTTTATTATATAATTTTCCATTTAATGTTGCACTAACATATGAATGACTATGGAGCTACAGTAGCACACTGTAGCTGAGAGATCTAAATCCAATTTGGAGGCTGTCTAGCGCTTGATACTATACGTTCAGTGACAGATGGATTTACAGACTAAAGATAAGCCTATTTTGGTTCACATCACTTTTCCTGCCACTGCATACTGTATCAGAAAAATATTTTTCTTTTAGTCCCGCCTTGCTGTTGTTTGTGAAAAGAAAGATCTATTTACTGTCTGAGTGTGATGATTTATTATTATGCAATGTATTATGGATGGGAGGACATTCACTATGCAACCTTGTTAAAATCCTTTTTGTGTTGTTTTGACTTAAATTCCATTAAGATGGATTTTTTTGTTTTGTTTTAGGATATAATAAATTATATAATAAAACAAATTATTAAGTGCACAGGCCTTAATACCTAGCCTTACTCCAGACGACTATACTGCCCTCAAAAGGCTAACCGCAGTAACTACGTATATTGGTCAAAATTTAGTAATTACTAAAAATGAACTTCTGCTTAATCTTGTGACAAGTTTACATTTTCATTACAGTCATAATGACAGATCCCAATGTATCGTATGCTGACCCTAGGATTTTTTGGTGTAGTTACATCAGGCTAAGTTGTAGATTACACCCGTAGAACTATATAATAACACCAATAATGTAAAAATGTATCCCTTAATGCTTTATCTCTTATAAAATAAAGCATTGAAGCTTGCCTCATACAGTACTGTATAGGCTAATCTCACACCCACACCATACACATTTTAACATAACCTTCAAGGTTATGTTAAAATGTCTTCTTCACATTAAGAAATAAAATATCCCTAAACATTTTTAAAATATAAAATAAATTTAGACTCTAAACTCCACACTGAACCAGTACTGGACCTGATAATAAAGAGTGATCCTCTCTGTTTAAGCAGAGTCCATTGCTCTCTACACATTGCTGGTAAACATCTAAAAAGCTAACACTAATGCTAACATGGAGTTCATAGACCGCTCAACTGTGAAATAGAACTCAAAGTGCACATAATTGCTTCATAATGAGCTCAATGCCATCTGCATAATCATACTGAATTCATGTACACTTTAATGACCAAATGCCCATAAGGTATTTGCATGCCAAAAGGCTTGCAAACTAGATCCAAATGTGTTAGAAAGCACTACCGGTGTTGATCATGGGGGTGATTGCAATTGTAGCCAAAAATAAATGCTGTACACATTTTTTACTGTATTCTTAGATTAATGGTTGAAATATTTTAATAATGTTTGTGACTAAAGACCAGCCAGATGGACTGAGAATAAAACAAGAACATAGTGCCTACTACAGAATGCAAGACTTGTGGCTATATGGTACACCTGTAAACAAAATTGCAAGGCACATCATACATTGTCAGTATACGCACTACGGCTTAAGATGTATTTGCCGAAGCCCGAAGGGCTGCAGCATCTGCCGTGACAGAAGCAAAGCAGTGGGTATGGGAGAGGTTCCGAGAAGCCATGGAGAAAGACATTTGGTCTGCATCAAAAACCGTCCACCACCTCAGGAGGAAGATGCATCCAAGCTGTGTACAATAAAGATTGGACGCTGTTGGCCTCTGCTGAGGACGTAATTGAGCGCTGGAAGGAACACTTTGAGAACTCCTCAATCCAACTGAATCTGTGGTAGAGACATAGCTGGAGGTTAATGGGGGATCATCGTCAAATTTCAATCACTGAGGTAGTCAAATAATTCCACCCACAGTGGCAAAATCCCATGGACTGATGATATCTGTCCAGAAATGCTAACAGCTTTGGGAGGGGATGTCTTGGATGACACAACTCTTTAACATTGTGTGGGTCAGGGACAGTACCAAAGGAGTGGCAGACTAGGGTGGTGGTTCCCCTTTTCAAAATGGAGATTGGAGAGTGTGTGCCAATTACAGGGGTATCATACTACTCTGCCTCCCTGGTAAAGTCTACTCCATTGTGCTGGGGAGGAGGGTTTGGCCAATAGTCAAACTTCATTGACGAGGAACAATGCGGATTCCGTCCTGGTCATGGAATAACGGACAAGCTCTTGCAAGGGTCCTGGAGGGGGCCTGGAGATATGCCCATCTGGTCTACATGTGTTTTATGTATCTGGAAAAGACTTATGACCAGGTGAAGACCTCTAGTTCAAGTATCTCAGGGTCATGTTAATGAGGGGACATTGAGATTGGCCTGAGAATCGGAGCAGTGGTAGTGGTATTACAATCACTTGACGAAAAGAGAGCTGAGACTGAAGGCAAAGCTCTTGATCTACTAGTACATTTTCATTCCTACCCTCACCTTAATGGTCATGAAGGGTGTGTCATAACCGAAAGAACAATCTTGCCGGTACAAGCGGCCAAAATGGGTTTTCTCCGGAGAGTAACTTGCTTCTCCATTAGAGATAGGGTGAGAATTCAAGTAATTTGTTTGCATGGAACAGAGCCAGTTGAGATGGCTCGGGCATCTGGTAAGGATGCCCCCTATGCGCCTCCCCAGCGACATCCATCTGAGAGGAGGCCGCAGGGAAGACCCAGAACTAGGTGAGAGATTATATATCTACACTGGCCTGGAAATGCCTTGGGATCCCTCTGTCAGAGCTGGAAAGTTTGGGGTCCTTTGCTTGGTCTACTGCCCCCGCGACCCGACCACAGATAAACGGTTGACAATGGATGGATGGATGGATGCTCCTCACACTGTCCTCTTGTTTTCAAGAATAATTGTTTTGTTTTCTACTGATAGTGAAACATTTCTCCTTACTATAAGAATATAGCAGCCCTTCAAATGCTGCATTACTGCTGAGTTGATAAATCATTAAAGAGGTAATCCGAGATATCTAATGTCGGATTACCGCTTTAATGATTTGACATCTTCATTTTATTAAGCCAAAACTGTGATGATTCTGCATCTGATACAGAATCAACGCAGTTTTGGCTTCATAACATGAAGACGTCCTCCAAACTCAGCACGCCCCAGAGCATGTCCATTAGACTGGCTCATCCACCGCTGTCCCTGAAATTCCCACAACCCATAAGTGTTTTCAAACAAAGCAAGTCAGTTTGCAGTAGCAATTAGGAGTGACTTCACTGTCTCAGGGGGCGTCACATAGCCTGGCTCTATCCGACTATTGCTCTCAGCTCTCAGCCCGACTGTTGCTTTTCGCTGAGATTATAGTCTGTAAATCCTGTTTGCTTTAGTGTTTGCGAAGCCACCCTGCTGCTGGACCAATCAGGGTAGCTTATTGCAGAGATGACAAGCGTGTGTTTTGAAATGGTGGTACATGAGATCTATAGGAATAGATACATACAGTTTGAGCAACAATGATTGGTTAAAGGCTGTCCAATAGTTTCAAAATGAATCAAAGGTCTATGCCCAGTAAGAGGGATTAACTGCGAACACTTTCCAATTGAGCTTGTGTAGACCCTATTTATTAAGTGAATTTTGGGTCTGGTAATGTAATTTGGAGAGACTATAGGGGTGACTGGGAACAGGTGTTGGTCGTTTCAAATTAAGAGCCTGATAAGTGTTGGTGAGTATAGGGGGGAGAGGGAAAATAAGGAGCTGTGTTTGGTAGTTAGGAGTTTTAGTAATTAAAGCTAGGCGGTAGCCAGGAGGGTGACACCCCCAGCGCAGCAGCCAGGTCGAGTCTGCGGGGCGAGCCACGTGGGTGGGGCACGAAGCTTAGTGAGGGGACGCTACCTGGGGAGCCTCTGTAGCCCACAGCGATAGGGGGAATTTGACTATTACTACTATGGAAGATGGATCTTAGTTAAAATGTATTGGAATACTAAACTTATTTTGTAATAAAGAAATTATTTTTCTAAATCACTTTTTGCCTTAGTCAACTGTGTGCTGGAGTTGGGTAAATCCTGGGTCGGGTGGAGAGTATTGGGTGGTGGTGTTTCCTCCACCCCTGACAGTAACACCATGCTATAGGCACTGTGTACATGTGGAGTTGGTCATTTTAGAGTATTGGAGTAATTCATGTTAGAGGATAACATAGTCACATGGTATTTGTTATCACTTTTTAATGAGACTGTATTAAAATAAAGCGTGTCCTAAATCCAATCCATTTTATTATTCTGAATGCTAGAAAATATACAATATAGCGTCGGTCACAGTGAACTACTGGTTAGGGCAATTTCTTGTTCTTTCAACAATCTTTTCAGTAAAGGATTGTAGAACACCCACTCCTATAATTGCCAATAATTAGACTGTCATGTCACTATTTCTATCGGTGCCATTTCAGATTTCCATAATGTGATGTAGCCTCTGTTCCCTGTGTCTCTGCAACAGAAAACACCCACTTGAAACAACCTCTACTTTAGATTTTTTTGTGTTGTCTTCATTAGCATAATTATAATGTCCATTACATCCTCTTCATTATTAAAGTGTGCAAATAAGTGACACATAAAACGAGAGTAAAGCTAACTAGAGGGGCGAGTAAATTAATTAGTTCTCGATACATTCAATTGTCGCTGTTCCTCCTCCTCTGACCTACAGGAGTGCTCAGCGCTATATATACAAATATGCCAGTTTTTTTTCCACTCGAATGCCAGCCTGTGCTTATATTTAAACACCACTGCATTTTAAATGTTTATAGGGTTAGAAATACAATTATTTGTTTCTGGCAGCTTTCTGTTATGGTCAGTGACACTGCAGACGCCAAAGCAAGAATGATAGGAAACACAGGTAAATAAAAGGGTTACTCAGGGTCTCTTAGTCGGGCTAAGGCAGAGTTTGTAAACCAAAAGCACACAGAGGGAACAGGCTAAACATTGTCGGGGTACAGGCAGAGTTGTGTAACAGAGAAGCAGCAAAAACACAAGAAAGTAAGGTCACAAGGGACGAGAGTTGTGAGTTAAACTAACAATACAGACCCAGTTACAAGAAACAGGGTTTCTATATTGAGGGGAACAGATGCAGCCAATCAACTGATTAGACAAGACATCCGGGGACACAGAAAGCCAGGACTGGATCACAGAAAACATGGGGAACGGGGAGCGAAACCAGCGGCATACTACCGTGAGTTGTAAATTCTATAATTATTAAGGCGTTGGTTAGTGCCGGGCCCTAAATACTAAAGTGGAAGAGAGCCCTTTTAAGGTTATTTATATTATGTTATATTTATTTTTGCGGATGTCAAACTTAATATATTAATAATTGCGATAGCTCTGGAAAATGTAACTAATGGAAAATGTAGTCTGTTTTAAATTTTCCAAATTAAATAATGGAAAATTTAATCTGTTATTGCCATGGGCAACACTGGGGCTTGAGTTTGTCATGAGTTATAATTTGGTTTTGATTTGATTTTGATTATATGTATTGTAAATGCTCTACATTTGAGGACTAATAAATACATGTGCAATACATTTGCATAATGCAGTAATATAGGCCTATACCACTTCCCATTTAGGGTAAATTGTAAACAGATATAAAATATTCAATTAATTTGCGATTAACTAGGCAACAGGTATGATTAATCACTGCTAAAATGTTCAATCTATTGACAGCACTAATATAATTATGTAAATGCTGTGATGTGGGAAATATCACTGATGGGTTTTTTCTCATTGTTTTACTCAAAATAATGATTTGTGTCCTGAGTTCACTGTGTGGTCACCTTACACAGTATTTCTCTCTGTGGTGATTGCTTGCTGATTAATAGTTTGGTATACATTTCATCTAGAATGATATTTATATTGTCAGACTGGATTTATGTTTGTTTGCTCTTCATTTTAATGAGCCTCATTAGACGGAACTGGTTGGAGACTCAAGCCCTGCTGAATTCTCCATCATTATATTTACCATAGTCAAAACGAATATAAACAATAAGACTGGTACTCTGCTTTCTCATTTCATTAGCTGCAACTCTTCCATCATGCTCCTCTAATCTTTGAGTGTCAGTTCCTGTCATTAAATATATGCAGCCATCTGCAGATTAAAACTACTGCGATCACGATTCAGGGACACCTTTCAAAGTATACTTTCTGAAAGAGGGAAGTGCTAAGCAGAAGCTGAAGCCCAGCAGCTGAAACATGTCTTTGCCCTCTGTTAAATGAGACTGCTGTGCTACCAAACAATTACTTGTTTATTGTGCTCACCATTGCTGCTGGTGCTGAGCTTGATGCCAGCAGCAGTAAAAGTCATTGAGGAGGAGCTCTAACAAGTTAGGCATTATGATGAACACTGCTGGAACTAGCTCATTGACGATCTCATAAATGATGAACCACCTCTAGAATTCTAGACTCAAAACCTTTTTCAAAGACCTTTGATTCAGTGATTAACTGGGTCACGCAATATAGACCATTATTATTTACATTTTTTTATTTGTTATAGCTTTATCTGATTTGTGAAGCATGTTTTTGCCACATATTATTAAATGTTATTGTCTCTGGAGTTAGTGGTGGAAACCAGCTTGTTGTTTTGGTTTGAGAAAGCTTTAACACCTCCACCTAACCATCTTACATTCCTCTCTACTCCCCAGAATGTATAGGCTCACACTGCATTCTACCCCTTCTCCTGCAACCACCCACACAGACCGTTGATGGTGATATTGAGATAATGCTGAAATACTGGGTTTAGTGCCACAATAAAGCAAATAAATAGTGTTTGTGGTCAACAGATAATGTATAGCTAAGATGGTATCACCACTAAATAACGTATCTTTGACATAGGATAAGAGGCTAATATACAGTTTGTTTGTGATTTTTATTTGCGTTATTTTGTTTTGCAGGCAAGAGCATCACGTATTCAGGAACACACTCCTGCTGATAGTACTCACAAAGATAAGCAAGCGGGTATCAGACATGGGCTGTTATGATAAACAATATCTTAACATAAGTGATGTTAAGATCTATTCACACCCACTCATACAGACAACATAATTGCAGACACTTCTGGATTTCCTGGCTCTGTAAGGAGTCTGAAACAACTATTTTGGTACTATGACCCAACCGCTATATGCACTTTGAAGTGTTAAATTCATGCACATTAGGCTGCAGCATTCTGACATAATCTCTGCCGATCTCAGGCACAGTATGTGTGTCTCCCATTTTCTTAATCACGTGTAAAGGCCCACTGGAATAATATGTCTGCGAAAATAAATAAAATAAAAGTAAGCCGAGTTCTTTCTGCTCAACCAGAGAATACTCCATATGCTGACTTGTCTCACAAATGTTTGGCAGTCTCTCTGAAACTGCTGATGGAAAAATCAATTTTACCCTTCACGTTTAGAAGGACCCCGTCCCTTAACGTACAGAGGAAGGGAGGTCTGATCAATTAAAGGCAGTCTTACCGCTAAGATGAATGTTTCATGGTAAGGACATATGTGAATGGGGCCTGATGTTTTCTTCTCAGATTCTTCTCAAGCAAAGTATTTAGATATAACTAAATCAGCACTCCCTCCCAATACACCCTCCCTACAAATGGTCAATTAGTCACATGACTGATTACAGTGATTACAAGATCTCCCATCTGGTGTGGAGCAGCAGCTGAATATAGACATAGCATAAGCTGCAGCACAGACATGACTACTGTATGCACACGAGTGCACCGTGGCTTGCATTCTATAGTATGGTCTGATTCAGTCTTCTGACTGGGCTTTAATCACAAACACTTATTTAAATATTTACATGGTTGTTACTGTCTAAAATAGTATACAGTATAATTTGCAATTTAAGCTGTCCTTGAGTGTTTAGAAAGGTGTCCCAAATATAATGTATTACTATTATTATATACTCCAATTTGTGTTATTATACTGTGTTTCAGATGCATGTAAAGCATTGGTAGCTTTTACCTAAGAGAACTTTATCAAACTTGATCAAATGTGAGAAAATAAGTAGTGTCAAAGAGCATGGTTGATGATTAACAATGAAAATAGTGAGTTCAGTGTTAATTTGCAGAGAGTGATCAAACAAAAGAGATGCAGCATTCTGACTTCAGTTAACTCAAGAACTTCCGCTAAAATCTAGGCTGCTTTTGGATACTATATATCCCAGGAGAGTTGTCTACATTACACACATTGCCATGCTGTCTGTATTTTTCACCAGAGCCCAAAGAGGCAGGGCCTACATCTTCCGCATTAGGTTTAATTTTGCTGTCACTTTCTCTGGCAAGGCAGAGATACGGGGTGCGCAGAATCCAAACATATTCAAAGTCCACCTGTCAATCAAGAGCCTGGACCTGCTGTGGGTTGTGTGCTAAAGGTCTCACCGGGCTCATATCTCCCTCTGCTCTCTCCCTTTCTGACTTGTTAGACTGGAGACTACAGGCTTGATGGTAAAACTTCACACAGAAATAGCCTTGACACCCCATGGTCCCACATGCGAGAAGAGGAACAATGCTATTAACATTCTGCATAAGAGATGAGTCAACTGAAGAGTTTTTAAAAAGGGCATGGTGGAATGTCTGATGCCTGTTCCCATTTTCTACACAAATATTCAGTAAACTTCAAGTAAACCCTTTCGTTCACCAGAAACACGAGACAGACCCCGCATACCAGATGGCACAAGTTGTTAGTGCACTTCCTGTTTCATTTGTCTGCCTACAGAGCGAGGGCTACTCAATACAGAACAAACAAAGTCCCTGGAGCTACTAGCAGCATGTGTTTGGCTCAAGGACACTACCGTGGCACCGCATAGTCCTTGAGTGCAATTGTTTAAACGGTTTACAATTGAAGTTATTAGTCATGTCCCACACCTGGCAGCTAACGGAATGTATTAGCGTATTCAAGGAACAAGGGTGGCTAGATTGAATCATTGAGCGGAGGCAGACATGGTCGACACAGGTTGGGTTGGGTATAGATTGCTTTCATTAGTTCTGTTGCTCTGTAGAGCCTCCTCTGATTAACATGGTCATTATGGTGTCTGTTCCAGTCTGACTGCAGGTCTCGTACGTGATGAACGACAAAACACTTCTGCACAACCCACTGGATATGTTGCAAATCTCTGCTCTGTCTGTTTGTGTGTGAGTGTGTGTGTGTGTG
>JAODUH010075376.1:0-15921 GCA_027564835.1 Typhlichthys subterraneus
CCACCCATCCATCTTTCAATCCATACACCACCATATCCATCCATCCATCCATCCATCCACCCATCCATCTTTCAATCCATACACCACCATATCCATCCATCCATCCATCCATCCACCCATCCATCTTTCAATCCATACACCACCATATCCATCCATCCATCCATCCATCCATACACCATCCATCTTTCAATCCATACACCACCATATCCATCCATCCATCCATCCATCCATACACCCATCCATCTTTCAATCCATACACCACCATATCCATCCATCCATCCACCCATCCACCCATCCATCTTTCAATCCATAAACCACCATATCCATCCATCCACCCATCCATCTTTCAATCCATACACCACCATATCCATCTATCCACCCACCCCCATATCAAACCTTCCACCCACCCACCCATCCATCCACCCACCCCCATATCAATCCATCCATCCATCCATCCATCCATCCACTCACCCACCCACCCATTCATCTACCCATCCATCCACCCACCCTCATATCAATCCATCCATCCACCCACCCACCAATCCATCCACCCACCCCCATATCAATCCATCCATCCATCCATCCACCCATCCATCTACTCACTCACCCACCCATCCATTCATCCATCCATCCACTCACCCACCCACCCATTCATCCATCCACCCACCCCCATATCAATCCATCCATCCATCCATCCATCCATATATCCATCCATCCATTGACCCACCCACATATCAATCCATCCATCCATCCATCTATCCATCCAGCCACTCACCCACTTATCCACCCATCCACCCACCAATCCATCTATCCATCCATCCACCCCCATATCAATCCATCAATCCACCCACCCATCCATCCATCCATTCATCCACTCACGCCCATATAAATTAATCCATCCATCCACCCACCCATCCATCCATACATCCACCATCCATCCATCCATCCATCCATCCACCCACCCCCATATCCATCCATCCATCCATCCACTCACCCCCATATCAATCCATCCATCATCTATCCACCCACCCATCCATCCACCCATCAATCCATCCAATCCCATATCCATCCATCCATCCATCCATCCACCCACCCCATATCCATCCATCCACCCATCAATCCATCCAATCCCATATCCATCCATCCATCCATCCATCCACCCACCCCCATATCAATCCATCCACCCATCAATCCATCCAATCCCATATCCATCCATCCATCCATCCACCCACCCCCATATCCATCCATCCATCCACCCACCCCCATATCAATCCATCCATACATCCATCCACCCACCCATCCATCCATTCACCCGTCCATCTGTCCCCACTGTTATGTGGGCTGGACTAGGGGGGGAACAAAGATGCTGGCCACTGATAGCATGGCATCATGCTCACGTCTCTCGGCAGCTAAATGCCGTTTCAGATAAGCCTGCCTGTCCCTGCTGCGGAGGCAGGTGGAGCAAGAGGGGGAGCATTTCCGCACGCCGTAGCTCTTTAGCCGAACAGAGATGAGGCGTGGATGCGCGCCTTCCTAATTAGCGCAGCAGCGCAATAATGAGACAGGAGAAATTGGGATGACATTTTGAATATGCATATTATCACTGCCATTAAGCCCTGGCAGCGAACTATGCTCTGACACGGTAAACAGTAAATAATGATAATGCCTGCTGTTGCTGGCATCTTCTTATTCTTTTTTATACAGATCTAAATAGTGAGGGACACTCTGTCCCGAGATGCAAAACGCTCTTTAGCTTTTTAGCCAGGAGATTCACTCGGGAGGTGTCATCACACCCTGCCTGCGTGCAGAGCACCAGGCGAATGGGCCATAGCATTACCATCTCATTTTCATATGATGACAAGCACATAGACGTAAATAACTCCCGCAGAAAAACCCTCTATCTTAATCTCACAGCACAGAGCACACAGTATTAATCTCCGAACCATCATTAAAACAGCCATTCTTTGCCGGGCCAAAAGTGTATCAAACTCTACAACGGATTGAACCAGTCTATCAAACGGCCGGGGGATGGATGAAATGACGTGAAGTGGCCATTGAAGAACTGAGAGAGAATTGTCGACAGTGTTAAGAAGAGCACTTCAATGCAAATCCCAAACCACGTTATGCTAATGCTAATCTGCTGCTCTTAATGAAAACCCTCCAACCTTCAGATTAATATCTGCTCTGCTTTTCAGGAAGACATATGCATTCATGGGTTTACACACATGGACGCATGCGCGCGCACACAGACACACACACAGACAGAGAAATATTTGGACACAATATGCACAAGGAGGATTGCACAAGTGTATTGCATACACACATTGTTCTGTTACAAATTCTGCACATCGCAGCTTCACATACTCTATGTATGATGTATGGATGATATAATGGTTACAGTACAGGTATCATGTAGATGGAGTGGAGGTTGTCTTGCAGTATATTGGTCTTTTACAGTAATACTGTATTATTTATTGTTTAATGATCTGGAACTATACTGTTCTGTTGACTCTAGGTCAACTGATTCTGCACCTAGGGATCAATAAAGTCTTATCGGAAACGTCACAGATAATGTCTGAGCTAACTAGACGTTACTGGTCCACTACTCAGTCCAAAGTCTCTGTTGGAACAACTTTGGCAGGGACTCTGACAGACAACATATGTTTCATACGTGTTTCACATAATAACTGTACATTATGTTGCTCTCGATTGCCCAGTAGAGTGAATAGAGAAATTTGCTTTATCCTTTTATAAACATTGAAGAAGAATACAATTAAAAAAATATATTAACATGTTAATATCATTTTCTTAATTGTTTTCTTATATACTCTCTCACATTACTGTTGGTTGAGGCCAGGTGTGTTGGAATGGTCAAAGCATTGACGATGCCCTTGAAGACACATTTTCTTGGAAGAAAAAATAAAAAGATTGGTTGTTTATCACTTTTACAACTTTGAATACGTCTAGCATCGAAAATATCAACACGGCAATATTACATTAAAATTGCATTTCGCTTTTTTCCACTTCCTCATCTACCTATGCAAAAAAATAGCTACTGTACCTTGCGGCTAATAATGATCTTTCTCTATGTGAACAGAATTAAAGTAAACTCACAACTCAGTTTGTAGGGACGCTGCAGTTTGTTAAACTTGTGATTTTAATTGGAAGCTGACGAGCTCCTAAAGGCTCTAATGGCATTACCCTGGGAGACACACAACATCTCCACTTATCTAATCACACTCACTCTGCACGATTGGATTATTATTGACAAGCTACCCAGTTTATGTGGAGGGCTTGCAGCGATTTAAATCGATGGACACTCATTGATCACATCTTGGCTAGTAATGGTGGTGAATCAAATGCAATTTATGAAACTATTTGTATCGTTATTAGCATACATAAACAATTAGAGACAACTATAGTTGAAGTTTTACTTACAAATTACTAGAAATAATTTCACATTACATCTGAGCGTGAAGAGAGAAAGGCTGTTTTGATTTCATCATAATGTTGCCTGGTGAAGAAAGAAAGAAGAAAGAAATCTAGAAAGAATTAATAAATGACACATTTTGCAAAAGCTATTATTGTTTCTAGAGCGTAACATCCCAATTCCACATGGTCAACCCTGTTTGTGGAAATAGAAAATCACCCCTGCTTCTCAAAAAAGCAATACAAACTTTTCAGAAAGAAGAAAATGTCATGTCTAGGCCCACAAATACTCCCCTCTGGCCTAAAGACTTTGTTCTACCACCGCTGAGTGGATAAATGGACAAAGAGAAGGCTTTCAGGCCTAAATGGCCTATAAGAGAAAGGCATTCCCCACACAACAGCCCACAGGTGCAGCTGTGCAGCAAGACCATTAAATCTGAGACACTCTGCTTCTCTCTGGGAGACCTTTCCCACTTCACAGCCTTGGGAAACCAAAGCCATTACTACCCATGTGCCCTGGGCTTTCTCTGCAAACAGCACAGGGTTGCAATAGAGAGCCTAAGACACTTCTGCATTATGGGACCTGATCTGTACAGTAGTCAACCTCGAGAATAACACTATTTTTAGATCCCGTTTGCTTAGTGACACAAAGTACACATATGATGTTTGACTAGTCAAAAGAAAATTCTTCGAGACAAGAAAGTATCAGTTTGTCGTGCATTTGTTGAAGTAAGACTGTGAAAATATGTAATTAGTAGTAAGACTACAAACCCTGTGTCGCGTAAGTGTTGTCACGTTTTTGCGCCAATATCCACAATCCGAAGAGAACATTGTTTTGGTGAGAAAAAACTAAAGATTACTTTATCGTTTAACAAAAAACTACAACGTTCTTGACTTGAACAATTACCTTTTAAATAGACAAACATCATATGCGTACTATATGTGTACATATATATATATTTTCCCAAACTAAGATCCAATAATACTCAGGCTCTCTATAGAGGCAATAGATGTGGCCAGCATCATCACAGCACCGCTGATGGGGACAACATGGCCTCTAATCCCTTCAGATCACACACACAGGCACACGCTCAAAGAGTCAGGCTGCGGTCAAGTGCGGCCAACGCCATTGCATGGCAGTTAAAAGGAGCTGGAACAGGGAGGTTATAGGGGAGTCGAGAAGGGTCATAATAGGGTGATTCCCCAACCTGTTTTCTGGAGGAGAGTGCGCTCTTTGGCCTTCTCTGTCCAACGCCCTTCCCCGTGTCAGGGACTTCTCTGCAGGAGCGTCTCAGTGTAGTGGTGCCCGTCGTGATGGTTCCGCTATCGGGTCGGGTCGGCAACGGGCTGGAAGATGGACAGGATGTCGGTCCAGCCAGTAGCCAATGATAATGGGTTTTAAGCTAGCAAACTCTAAACCATATATATATATATATATATATATAAAAATATGGTCTATAGTATACACATTCTATATATAACTATACCGTATATACAGTAGGCATATAAAGTTTACATATTGTGTGTTATTGTACTTACAGAATGAGATCATCTCGTTTTATCCTAAAAAAGTGGAGTCAGCGATTTTAAGCTAATAGACCTTATGTCAAATTCAGCAAATGTCTCCTCGCAGTCTGTTAGCTGGCTATTCGTCGTGCATGCTGAAAAGATAATCTGGTGTTTCTACACTGCCCTGGCTCTGTAACACAAACAAAGTGGTGCAGACCGCACCACACAGCACTTTCCCATCCATGGCAATGCATTTCCAATTTGTGTGGGTGGCGAAGCTTCTGATGGAGCACCCCACAGCATTAAAAGGGAGAGGTGTTTTGATTTGAGTTCAAACATCAACAATCTTTCTCCAGCACCCCTGACTGCACCTTTAAGTGACCGGCCATTCGATCGATGTGCAAGAGGAAAAGATTGTAATTTCTTCTTCACTTTCTACATATGAGCAATATGCTATGTGCAGGTGGCACGCAGAGCTCAGCAGTCAGGCGAAGATTGCAACCACACATAGACCGCTAAATTTAAAAACAGGGGTTTTTCTCATTCGTTTTTTTTTTTTAAAGCCGTTTTGGCCAATCAGAAGCCTGACTACTGGTTCTGAAATGTTGTCAGTGACCTCCATAGTGCACTCTGAACCTCTGCACGTCATTATAGTTGGACAGTAACTGTATGTAAACGTGTAAAAAGTCCTGTTAGCACGGTTTTTGCTTACGTACATTGCTCAAACATCGAGACATCAAACACAACAGTTTAGAATTATAGTAAGACAGAGCATTATAATGCATTTCAATGGAAGCAAATTTGCAACGCTTCTGGTCTGAGAAAAGTCTCTACATCAGTCAGTTTCTCTGATGTCAACAGTTAACAGCGCACATCAAACAAAAGACCGCCGCACAAGCTGACGCTACAAGCCAAGTTTTACCTGTCTGCACGTGAACACAGAGGACAGAGTTTTAAATATCTTAACCCTGACAGGAGTTTTGCTAAGCCTTCGGTGATCGGATGCACTGTTTACGTGTGAATGAAAGACCGAACCGCGCAGAAAAAAGGATGTTTATTAAAAAAATAGCAGCGGATGTAGCATTAGATAGAGGATGCAGCAGTCAGGCATACCTTAGATACAGGATGCGTGCTATCAGGCCGTACAGAATGATGGCCAGCAGCAGTGGGACCACGTAGAAGATGGCAAAGTCTATCAGGTAAATGGGTAGGTAGAGCTCCCGCTTCACCTTGTACCCGCACTGCACATGGCCACGCTGACCCACCTGAAGGAAGGTCACGCGGTCATGTTATGAAGGTCACACCAAAGATCTTTGGTGTGGAATAATAACAAAGAATAATAACAAAGATGGTGCACTGTAATGCATTTCAATGGGAGCAATAATGGAAGCCTCTGGGCTCTTAAGTGGGCGTGTCACCAAGAGTATTTACCTGTGGAGGCTGACATAGGCAGTGCCCAGAGAATTAAATCTACCATGCATGGCCTGAAACAAAGTCAATTTGCCCCAAATCTGTTCCCTGCAGAAATACGGATGTGGTCTCAGATTAATCATAGGTACTTGGGAATTAAACCCTCTCTTTCTCTGTCTGCCAGATCTCTGGTCACACGGTTATGTTAAGATGGTGGCACCAAAGATTTTACAATTACAGACAAAGATGAAGCAACGAAATACACCTCTATGGTAGTAAAAGTGGAGCGGTTCCCACCTCTTAAGACACCTTATGTCACTAATGATATTTACTGTACCCTTGACATGCATGGAGCACTGAGAATTCGAACGCAGTTGTATAGTCTCTATAACTATGGGATCGGTTCACCATCCACCCCCCTGTGTGTGGAAAAAAAACATTACTGTTTCCGTAATGTCTGCAGCAATAATCTGTGATGGTTCTATTATGATGCCGAGCTCTAGCCTCGTCAGGAAGACATCACTAGTGAATGTCTGAGCTCCCCAATGAAAGGTCTTAACAAACCTTCTCCCCGCCTTTCAGACATATGTTAGGACAGGCTGCATACACTAGAGAAGACAGATTCCTTCTCATGTATAAATATCATCCAGTCCAGGCTTTTTCTTTTGTTTGTGTGTGCGATTTATCATTCTCCATCTTGAGGCCTATAGGAACCTCCTCGAATAAATTACGACCCGATAAGACCATTACATATCTTTTTTAAATGTTAACGGTGTATCAACTCCCACAAAGCAACTTACTCTTTGTCTAGTCACAATCATTTTAAAACATTCACTTCATACCACAGACTGTATGGACAAACCCTCCGTGATGTCACCCATAGTAACGAATTTGAGCACTTCGCTGTGCTGGCTCTGGCGGTCGCCATCTTTGTAGTACCTCACTCCGCCTGTAAACACCCCCTATCCATTATAATTGGATAAATGTACGTCTAATATATATTTAACTGATGATTTATAAAATAAAATGTAACCCCCGTACTGTCATGAATGGGGAGACTAGCTATAGAGACCAAAACCAATTTTTTGACCAGACTGTAAACATGTTTATTTTTACTGTACAGTCAGGGAAACATTGCGATTCTATGGGGATCGACTCCCTTTTGCAACCAGCCTCAAGTTGCCATTTGCATTGTAAAGGTGAAGGTGATTTGTATTGTCACAGTTACTGTACATGTAGCGAAATTTGTTCTCTGCATTTAACACATCCCTCAAGGGAGCAGTGGGCAGCCGCTATGCAGCGCCAGGGGGCCAACTCCAGGTAGAGGCCAGTGTCGCTGGTCAATGGCACTGACAGGAGAGAGTTAACCTTGCAAGTTTTTTTGGATAGTGAGGGAAACCGGAGCACCCAGAGGAAACCCACGCAGTGGTATTGTATTCATTTCTCAGCACCGGAGGTTCCTGCTTGCTTCGTACATATATACCAATACATCTGGTTGGTGTACGGTTTTGTCTCTGACCTGAATGTCCACCAAGAAGAACCACAGCATGCAGTAGACACATGTAAAGATCCAGACACCGGCGATGATCTTCTTGGCCCGGGACACCGTGCACACTGTCTGTGCCTTCATTGGATGGCAGATAGCGATGTACCTGTGCCAACATACTGTAAGCAATTAGGCATATGTCTACGGCAAGTAGCGACCAGCAGGACTATCTCCTAGGCTTTTCACACTGCACTTAGTAGCATAAGGCAAAAATATATTTTTTAATATTGTTAGCCCGGGGCTAAGAGAGCCTTAGCTTGAGGCTAAGGGAGCGTTAGCCCCGGGGTTAAAGGAGCGTTAGCCCCGGGCTAAGGGGGCGTTAGCCCAGGGTTAATTAAAGGAGCGTTAGCCCGGGGTTAAAGGAGCGTTAGCCCCGGGCTAAGGGGGCGTTAGCCCAGGGTTAATTAAAGGAGCGTTAGCCCAGGGCTAAGGGAGTATTAGCCTGGGGCTAAAAACATTTAAAAAATGCTTTTAGCCCCAGGCTAAGCAGATCTACGCAGTTGTTTGTCTAGTAGTAGGGTATTTTTTTTTATTTTATTGTGGTGAAAACCGGACCAATTTAGTGTTTTACAGATATTTGTCGGGACCCGGGACAACCATCTTGAAACCGGGACAATTCAGGGCAAACCGGGATGTCTGGTCAACCTATAAATGTGTGTGTAAAGGGGCTACATTAGCCCATGGTTCAACTCTTAGGCCCATGGCTAAGGAATATGCAGTGTGAAAAGCATATCAGCGCCACAGACTCCACGCTCCACGCTCACCTCTCAACGGTGAAAGCAGTGATGGAGCACGATGACACGTTAATTCCCAGGTACTGGAGGTAGGTGATGCCCAGGCATCCGGCATGCCCAAACACCCAGGTGCCTGTCAGGCTGTCAAAGATATTGGGCAGCCCTGCGGCCACCAACACAGTCAGGTCTGCGATTGCCAGGCTCACCAGGTAGCAGTTGGTGGGCGTCCTCATGTGCCGCGTCCTCAGAACCACCAGCACCACCATGACGTTACCCACAATGCCCACCCCGCACACCAGCAGCACCAGGAATACGGAGACCGTCTTGTACTCGAGGGACTCGGGGACCGCAGTGTTGGCCAGCGAGATGTTTGTCGGGGTGTCGATTATGGAGCTGCCATTGTCTGCCATGTCTGCTAATAGGATACAGGCCTGATTTCCACCGTCAGGTCTTCAGCTATACTCGATGTTCTATGGATTGACCTGTGATGAGGTTGCCAGTCATACTGTAAATGCCATCATATTTTGATTTGAAAGCAAGCTGGTGTTCTAAATTTAGATAATCACACACGTTTTTTTTTAAATCCCCGGTGTCATTAAAACTGCAGCTGCATAAACCCAATATATCTGCATTATCAGGTCGTTATGAGTAACGTGAAGAAATAGTCACATTGTCACTTTTCAGGCAGGCAGGAATTCAGTTAGAGGAGGGGGAAATATTGCAAGTAAACATCTCCGGGATTTTTAAGCATGAGGTACAAAAGGCAGCATCAGTCCCAAATTGCCACGTTTGTATTTGCATGTACAAACCAACATGCCATGTTATCTGGGTACGCTGACGTAGATGTGCGGAACAACCTGGAAGCAGAGAAGACACAGACAAATATCAGCTTCAGTACACACACTGTGTTTTCCTCCTTCCATCTCTCTCTCTCTCTCTCTCTCTCTCTCTCTCTCTCTCTCTCTCTCTCTCTCTCTCTCTCTCTCTCTCTCACTCACTCTCTCTCTCTCTCTCTCTCTCTCTCTCTCTCTCTCTCTCTCTCTCTCTCTCTCTCTCTCTCTCTCTCTCTCTCATGGTCAATACATTCATACTTTGCTGACACAGGTCTGCAGTCCTTACAGATCGTTCGGCTTTTGACCATTTTTGTGTACTAGGCCTATACTCTAGGCCAAAGATCCCTTGGCACAGGGACCCCCTATCACATATGGTATAAAATATTTAGTTGCCAGTCCAACAATAACCTATAGTGCCATGTATAAAAGTATGCCACTAACTATAGGCCATTAAAGTAATTGACAGATTTATATAGCACATTTATGCTAATGTGTATTTTCTGACATTTACATTTTTGGAAGAACAAGTTTGAGATAAAATAATTTGGAGAACCCCTTGCAGTACCTCTGAGGACCCCCTAGGGGTCCCAGATCCCCTGTTGAAGACCTCTGCTGTAGGCTACATCTGATTACCAGAATATGAATGCAGTATAGGCCTATCGTAAAGGAGAATATACAGATTGTGCAGAAGGCTGAAAGTAATGTGTAATGTGTAGGTTACAGTGTTTGGCTACAGGGGCAGAGATGGAACCTATAATTCTATGGCTGGAATGCTCCAAAACAAAACAATCAATCAATCAATCAATCAATCAATCAATCAATCAGTTTTTATTTAAAGTGCTGAATCACCATGCAACATGGTACCAATGCACTTTACCAAAAAAAAAAAATAAATACATATGACAATCATACAAGTAAATACAATAATACTATTAAAAGGTTGAGAAGAAACCCTCCTAACCAAAGAGATCCCACCCACCATTTCTGCCCACGATGTTACTGATGTAAAAAGTAACCAAAACTGGCGGTTTTAAACGCTTATGAAATGTTGTAATGATAATTACAAAACTAAAAGGGGATTTTAAGATAAAAGTCTATTTGTTTGTTGTCTGCGATGTCTTCTAAAAAGTAATTAACCAACAGGGGAGCTCTGAAACTCATCCAGGCATAGTGGGATTTCCACACATCTATCTAAGATACATTATTGGAGCTCCCCTCACGAGGGCTGCCTCTAATAAATTGAGGTGGACATGAAATGAAAAGTAATTTAGCTCCGGTATTCCACTATCAATCTGACCGCAACCGGTCTCTTTTCCATTCCGCACAAATAAACAACTTCGCAAGTCTGATCTTCAGCTCGCGTTTGGCTGTCTGCCCTGTTTGGCTGACTGATGTATTTTCAATAACATTGTTACGTTGTGTTGGTTTCCTGCATTATACTTATTTATATGCAGAGCAGCTACCAAAACAGTTATAGGCTAGGCATGAAGATATTCAGGTCATACGGTCTGGATCTTAGCTCTGTGAATATGAGCAACTCTCAATGCGCCATGATAAAAATGTTAACATATTTGGATGCTTTTTGTATTTGTCTGTTAAAGACAGTTGGGCTGTAACAAGTTACTAGTTACTGTAATATTATTACAGTAACTAGATACTAGTTACTGTAATATTATTACTTTTTTCCAAAACAGTAATAATATTACAATGAATAATCCAAGTAATGCTGTGCATTACTGTGAGGCAGGGTAGTGATTGTGAAAGTAATATCCATAACAAGTAACGTAACTAATTACTATTAATACCCAGTAAGTAAAGTCATATTATACATTTTTTGAAGGAGTAATTATTAAATAGTAACTTACTGAGTAACTTGCCCAACAGTTACAGGCAGATAAATCAAAAAGTTTCTCTCTAACACCAAATGTACAATTTAACATATAACTCAACTAAACTCAAGCTGCGCAACATATTGAGTTGGCACAAACCTTCCTGCATTATTGACAAAAATTGTGTAAAAAAAAAATATATATATATAAATATATGTGTGTGTGTGTGTGTGTGTGGGACAAATTACCATTTTGATATACCTGTATAGGCTCTGGTTGGGACTGTCTGAGATAAATTGTGGGGTCAACTTAGAAGGAATCACCCTTATATGGCTTCCTCATCCTCTGCATTATCCTCAATTTCAGAACATCCTACTCATCACTTTCACTGATATAAAGAGTTTTTCCATCACCTGAGCAAACAATTTCAATACAAAAACATTGTAAATGAGTAGTGGCCATAACGTTAGGAAAGGTCATAAAATATCAAGCTGCAAAATGTCAAGTATGTTTTTTTGTACTGTTAAAAAGGCTCTGGGGTCTCACAACATCAAACAGAACTTGGGGGTTAATTAAATAGACCTAAGAGAAAAATGTGGTCGTTCTCTCAGCACAACAAAAGTCACACGTCGACTGTGATGACACATGAGGCTGTTGACTATAATTTGCAGTCATCTTTCATGATGAGCTGCCCCTCTATCATGTCAATTGTCATCACTCTGATTATAGCAAACTATATGTTTTGTTCTAACCTTGTGGCACTGTGACAACATCGGAGAGGTTAAATATATTATGAATCGTCCTGTTACGAGCCTGCTTAACAGGTCTCGTAGTGGGCTAATTTCAGTTCATTTTCTTCATTCAATATAAGACAATAGGCACAAGAAACACATGAATTTGTAACAATAGCTAGTAAAAACCTATTTTGAAAAAGAGGCAATTTATGTAGACCTCATAGGCCTATATAATAGACCTATAGGTGGTCTGGACCACGATGGCTAGGCGTATAGACCTATAGGCTATTTTAAATGTTTCCCATATAAACAATAAATACAAACTTTTACAAAAATGCTATAGGCTGTTCTCCGGGGAAGACATTTGGATATCAAGAAGAAAGGGAATATATATTTCACTTTGTGAATGGATTCTTCCTATTGTTATTCAGCCATATATCTTGTGCCAGCTAAACATAGCGGTCATTAGTCTACTGTTCATGTCTGACTGTGAATCTTTATAGTAGACTTTTCCCTCAGGACCCACATGATCAGACTCTTGATTCAACATGTAGAGAGTCTCTCAACAGTGTTTGTGTGGCATAGCATATATACTACACATATAGCTTACATGTAAAAATGCTGTTTACATTATATCCAATGTTTTTTACATTTATGCGTATGCATAACTGCACAGCCCACACAGCTGGCTACCAAGTAGGCTAGACTCTGGTTATAGAGAGCAAAAAAACAAACGGTTATGCCATCTATCTTTCTTTGGTCAATGGAATGCAACTATGATGAGCATAATAGCCTAGAAATTGACATATGGCTAAAGATAGTGGCAGCTGATGACAACAATAATTGTGAAATATGTGCATATTTTCTAAACTTTACATTATAATACATTATCATATTATTATTATTATTATTATTATTATTATTATTTATCAGGTTCGTTATTTTGTCTAAGAGAAATACATGCCTACCTTATTTATCATTCCACGCAGGTGCATCAGAATCTTCACATTTCCTCAAGGTTTTGTCTTCTAAGCATTTCACCATGGACGCTATGACGACTAGTCACTCGGTTGTTGAAAATGTTATTTTGAAGAACTCATATTATTTGAGTGCTGTCTACCTAGTACCTACAAAACGAGCCCTGCCAACTCCAGCGCCGTGTCCAACACGTTGCGCCGGGTGCGCTTTGCTTAGCCTGCTGTGATAGTCTCCTGCTAGGAATTATTTCGCCCCCTGGTGTCCAAAGAAAATGTTCTTGAAACATGTTCTTGGGTTAATAGGCTACCTGTTGTTGCCTACTTCAGAACAGGGATGTACTCTGTAGTAGGCTACCAAGTCTACTAAGGACATGATAGGCTATTGTATAGGGTGGGTTGTGCAAAGAAACGGTATGACAAAGCATGTATGCCAATTAGCAAAGTCCTTTATTATAACAGCCTACATTTTAATGAAATGTCGGTTGCCACACCACAGATCCGTTATGCTATTGATTAAACTAATAACTCACGATGTTACCCCACAAATGTATTTAATAGTAAAGCATGCGGGGGCTTCGTAAGTTTGACCGTGGTTTCGATTTGACATCGCAAGTGTGTTTTTTTTTTTCATGTTGTCGCCTGTTGATGACGTAAATGTAATGGCCGCTGTCGCTCTGTCGTGTAGCGCTTTTTATTTTCTCTACCACAGCGGATAAAATACACGTTTAAGGTTTATTGTAGTGAGTCCAACTGGTTTTCCAGAGACAGGGAAGTTCTTACCGCAGCAACCCTGTCTTCTTACAGGTCCAAGCTGTCAAGGTGACTGCAAATGTTTTGATCTTATCCGGCTAGCGGGTTAGCCTAGCTGTCTTGGCGTCAGGCTGCATTGTTAATAGAAAGCCAGCATGTACAGCCCAGACTTGATCAAATTCTGCGTGTTATTGCGCCAGTTATACTATATGGTTCTTTTAATCTAAAATGTGCTGAAGCCTGTTGAAAATTGACCATACCAAATAGAGGATCTGTTATTACGCGGACCTATTCCGGGCCTGTACGCTACTGTACAAACTACCGTTGCGTTCACGTCATCAACCGCTCTCTCATCTGTTTACCGTTTAATCTTAATACAAATTCTGATGACTAGCATGCTACAAAACTGTTAGCTATCATCTGTTAACATCATATCAGTGCAGTATATACTGCAGTGTTTTTGACTACATGGTAAAACGCAATTTGTCTTTAGTTTTTAGAACTAACGGTTGTATAGCGTTTACAAACTGTTCATACTGTCGATATATATTTAGTTAAACCCTCCGGTCTACTTAAAAATCAGGTAAGGTTTAGCATAATTAATGTTTGCATCCCAAAATGGCAGAAATATGTGAAGAATGTAGGCCAATTCATTAATCACAATGAATTGAGCCAAGTGCTGTTTTGATTGACCTAACACAGCTCATAATTCCCTGTTTTTTGAACATTCTCCCGTTCACAGTGGAGCATACACTGATGGATACCCCTGAGAGCCCTACGCAGTCTCCTCAGTCTCCAGAGGAGGAGGAGGAGGAGAAGGGCACTTCTGACAACGAGCTGCTGGGTTCTCCTGACGAAGACGAGGAGGATGGTGCGATCTCTGACAACGAGGTCATTCAGGACGAGGAGAATGGGGACTTGGAGGACGAGGTGGAGAGACCGGTGAGCCGAGGAAGGGATTCGGAGGAGGAGCTGGTGGAACCGGAGGACGAGGTGGTCCCGGATTTTGTCTCCGACCCAGAAGATGACGAGCCGGTCGGGGACGACGCGGGTGTGACAGGGCAGGAGGAGGAGGAGGAGACCATCTTGTTGATGGAGGGTGATGAGGGTGGACTGCACGAGCTCCGCTCAGCTGGGGAGCTGGAGGAGAATGAGGAGGAAGATAGGGTCATAGAGACTCCACAGTCTCCCGATTCGGACGCGGAGCGGAGCAGCGGCTTCTTCAGGGAGGACCTGGAGGAGGATGAGGACGAGGAGGAGGAGCGGAGGAGGGCCCAGGAGGAGGAAGAGGAGGCGCGGCGGCGGAGGAGGGCGGTCATCGCCACGGAAATGAAGGACGACCCTGCGTCGGTATCCCGAGAGCTAGACGAGCACGAGCTGGATTATGACGAGGAGGTGCCGGAGGAGGCCAGCGTCCCCGTGCACGAGGAGGAAGACGAGGAGGAGGAGAGCGAGGTCAAGACCTGCCCCAAGAGGCGAGAGAAGAAGCCCATCCTCCCTCCGTCTCCCCAAGGCAGCCCGTCCAAGAAGATGGAGGACTCCAAAGGTCCCCAGATGGGTCACAGGGACTCATTTAGGGACAGAAAGAAGGATGAAGATGATGGAGAGATTGACGAAGGAGAGATAGATGTAAGTGATCTGTGTTACAGCAGCAGACCTATTATCATATGCGCTATACGCAGGCGTTAGGACTTGTAAAATAAAGCTTGGAGTCACCGCCGTGAAGTTGGCACCCCATATGACAAGTATGTGAATTTGTTTGTGTATGCAAAATAATAATTTGTTGCGCAAAACAGTTTTAGAGAAGTAACATGATTATATTTTCATGTTAAGCCTATGAGCGATTTGGCCTATTTCAATGAGCGACAAGCGGGAGGATGATGATGTCATCTGTTTACATAAAATATACCTCAGTAAAGCTTATAATAATCAAGCACAAACGTTTTTGCACCCATGATGGACAAACGAATATGCGGAGCTAAAAATAATAACATTAATAGGGTGCTGAGGATGTCACACTATTGCAAAAAGATTAATGTTTCATTTCTCTAAATCAGTTTGAGCAAAACATTTTAATGAAATTTTTATATATATATATATATACACACACACACACACAGTATCTCACAAAAGTGAGTACACCCCTCACATATTTGCAAATATGTGAGCA
>JAODUH010075386.1:5000-15920 GCA_027564835.1 Typhlichthys subterraneus
GAAGTTCAAATGTTTAAGTGAATGAATCTTAAGTGGGTCCTGCACCACCTAACCTGTCTCTGCCCGACTATTGCTCTCAACTCAATATCCTTTATCTTAGATTATAGTCTGGAAACCCTATTCGCATTAGCACTCACACAGCCACCCTGCTTGAGGACCAATCAGGGTGAGTTAATGAGATGACTTTGAAGTCCAGCGTGTTTCGAAATCTTGGTAGAGCTAGATGAACAGTAGTAGCAACGCCTGTTGGTTCAGCACTGTTCAATAGTTTCAAAATCAATCAGAGGTCTACGCCCAGTAGGAGGAAACAATTGCAAACACTTCCCAATGGAGCGTTGCCGGTGTAAGGTTTAGAATGACAGAGGCAACAACAAGGGAATAAGGAATAAAAGAAAACTTTTTAATGACCACAAAACCAACAAACACAGGCATAAAAGAAAAAATAACCCGCAAGGGTTATACGACACACAAACACTATATATGCACACTGACAGCAATCATCCCCATAGGAAACAGGTGTGGGAGGTCCTGATTGTAACCTGTCTCAGATCAGTTGTCAGTACCCCGGGGAGCACGCAGGAACAGTAGGCACTGCCCCGCCCCGGGACCTTTGCGTGACAGCCAGCCCTTATTAACAAAGTGAATTCTAGGTCTGGTTACAACAGGCTGTGGGTATGCCCCACCTGCTCTTATGGTCAAACAAATACAATCATTGTTTTCCAACAAATTGGTCAATGTGTGTTGGCTTCACATTGACTGTATTCATGCTGTTACCTGTTAGTCAGAGCCATGGAAACAACAGAGTAACGCCAACACCCAGAGTCATAGAAATAACAGAGTTACGCCAACACCCAGAGTCATGGAAATAGCAGAGTTACGCCAACGGAACTTCGAAGTTTTCAACGGTCACATGGTTCATGGAGAGGCTAAAACTATGGCAAAATAGTTCCAGGAAGTGCTTTGTGGGCAAATTGAATATATATATATATATATATATATATATATACAGATATATAACTTAATTTGTTGTTAATTAGTCGTCAATAAATGCACAGATTTACACATAAAATACAATTTATAGTGTACTTTTACGATTTAGGCTAACTTCCTGGAACTATTTTGAGGCTTCGTTGCTGTGAAAAAACTATCCATTGGAGTAAACAGCGATGACGCAACTTTCTCTTTACATGGCTCTGCTGTTTGCTTCTAGTTCTGGGCTTTAAACACCTAGCCAAGACGTGTCTGACGGACACGTTAGCATGTAATGAGTAATGATTCCTCTTATCTAAATAAATGACTCTAGACAGGTATAAGTGGACTAGATATTTTGAGGAAGCATGTTTGTGTTGCCTTAGTACTTTACATTGGGATATCTACCCTGAAGGCATGTTTACAGGATAGCTAATCTTGCATGACATTTTATCGGCTTAGGGAGAGCATGTTAAATCCTTTTCATCTAATGATATCTTGGCTCCCTGCAACAGTGATTGAGTTTAAGATTCCACTGCTCAAATTGTGTTTACCTCACATTCATTGAGACGTGTCTATCTTTGATTATTGTTAAAATCATAGTTTGTCAAGTTGAAATGTGTATATAATTGTATTTAATGATGTAATTGTTTAACCAGAAATAACATACAATAGTCACGGTGTAGACATTTTTTTTTTTAAGTGGTCCTTCACATACCTATACTAGCCTCCATTTCGTACAGTGCATGATCAAAGCTACTGCAGGCGAGTCATAGCCGTTCCATAACCCGTAACAGTGCAGTGGAAATGGTCTCAGGTCACCATGGTTTCACTATGGTCACTGTCCCTGTTGCCAAGCAGAATGGGCTATCATGGCTGTCCTGCACAACCAAAATATGCCAATTGAATATGATGTCTGCATCTACTCAAAAAATGTTTATTTGAATAATATTGTAAGGTTTGCAATCAAGTATACCATTTCTAGCAAATGTTGTAGTTTGTCATTCATTGTGTCTTTTCTTTATAACGTTGGACGTTGTTTAAGCACACTAAGTAGGGGCAACAGAAAATATGAAAGGGTTATGCTGAGCCTTTACCAATTAAACATGCCACAGAAAATAATCCTCATTATTTTGGCTGCTAAAACAGGCAATCATCTGTCGACCTTTTTTGGAGAATTATCATAATGGGGTAAAGTAATTAGTTTAATAATACTAATAATTACTGGCTTCTTGAATTAGCAAGCGTTGAATATTTTAGGCAATGATTAAATTGCAAATTCCTGGTCATAACCTCACTTCTACAGTAAACACTGTCTAAACTGGTTCACCACCTGCCACCTGGCATGCTCTAAAGCAGGCATTCCCAAACTTTTTTTGTGCCAGGCCCCTCCTAGAGAGGACTAATCTATTTAGAGACCCACCAAACTCTAAGCACCGATAATGTCATTTTCAAAAACCTATCCATGTTAGCTAATGCTGTACCTGTGTGTGCGGCAAATATTTTTGAGCAAACCGCTGGTCTAAAGTGATGTGCCAATGCATCACTGAGTGATGGCGTCAGGTTATTTATCCTCCATGCCAGGTTGATTCGAGAAGGATGGCTAGTTAGCCATAAAATGAATCAGAGCTTATGGGCCACACAGGTGTTATCGTTGTGTCTATATTTAACAACAAACTCAACAATCTACAGTAGAAGAGCAGTGGGGAAAATTCAAAGAGAATCAAATATTTGATAAAAGAAGAATGGAAGCTTATGAAAAGAAATGAGGCTATGCCACATGTGAGGAATAGAAAAACAAGCCACTGAGATATCATGAATTCCTTCCATCTCTAAAAACTGCCTAGAATGTCACTATTCACTTTTTTAAAATTCTCACATTTTTTAGACACCTTTGTAGCTGTTCAGCCGATACAGCAGAACTTTAATGTCACTGGACGGCTTGTGTCCCCGCTGCTCTCTCTCTCCTTTAGTCTATTTGCGGTTGGAAGCAGAATTATTGTAATTTACTGCAGTGGAACGTCATTACTTTACTATTTCTTTTATTTTTGAGTGCTGCTGGGGCTTCTAATGCCTGACTGCATTTTGTCTCACTGAGCCCTACCAGAGAATGCTGGGATTTTGTGAATGCTTTAGGAATTTAGATTAGAGCCACGCTGTTTTTGGAAAGCAAAAACAACTCCAACTGTATAGTGTCCACAATGTTACATATTGTGAGTTGACATGTGATGTCTTCCTTTAGCAGGGCCAAAAGAAAGTTAAAGTTGTTACTGTGGCTTACTCATAAACACTTTTGAGACTAAACAGATAGGTCCAAAAGTGAAAATAGATGTAATATTTAAATGGCTGTTTCACAGTAGCCATACTGTGCAGTAGCTGTTTGTGATCATATCATACACAGAAATTATAGAAATGTAACACATTTACAGAAGACAAATTACTATTTACCATAGGCGACTGCCAAGTTGTTACTGTCTGTTATGAAAATATATTCTTATTCTGTTTGTTCCAGACAAAGAATAAGCAATAGGCAAATTCGGCCTAATCAAGTTATGTGTATACCACAGTTCGATTTTTTTATTGCAGCTAAAGTCTATGGATAAAGAAAATGAATTAATAATACTTAAAAGTGTACGGTATATAGCCTACAGTACACGCACACTTCCTTGTGTGAATGCACGTTTTGAAATGGATCGAGTGAGAGTGAGAAGCAGAGAGAGATAGAGAGAGAGAGATAGAGAGAGCGAGAGAGAGAGAGGCAGATGCCATACAATACATGAGGCAGTGTCTGAGGAGAGCGTTACAGTACCGTTTTTCGGTCGTCTACAAATTTTCCCCTTAGAACTGAGTTAGAAGCTAGGTTGCCAGAGGTCCGTGGACTTTCTTTTTCCTGCGTAGCAAATAAGAACTTGGATTTTTCTTTTTCGTGGATGGTGATAACGAGCTAAATCAGGTTGGCTATAATCTACATCGGTTGCCTACCTAAAACGCTACAGAAGCTGTCTAGCGTAAAACGCGGGTTAACTGTTTCAATTGGCGGCGGAAATGTCTCATTGGTTAGACTGTTCTTATTGTGTCAAGCGTGTTACTGTTTCATTAGCATATTTGTTGGTCCTTTTACTCAGTTTGTGCTCTTTTTGTGCTTCCTTTCCAGATGCTTTTCTCTGTTTTGCATGTGGCGGTTGTCCTGCTGAGCAGGCAGACCGTGCGGGTCTCCGGTAACAGCCGTGGCCACGCACTGGACAGCGACAAATGGCTGAGCACCGTGTCTCAGTACGACAAGGAGAGACACTGGAACAATTTCAGAGATGTGAGTAGCCTGTTACATAAAAAAAAGTTATTGCACTTTTTTTATGTCGGAAAGCAATATGTTGAAGCACTCTAGTGCGCAATGAGCGATTTTGCGCACGCAGTGCGTTGTGCAAAAGCAGTATTTTAACCGATATTGTGTAGCCTTCTGAAGAGTGCTCCACCGACTATAAATGTTTAGCCTACTATATGAGCTAGGCAGGCCAACGTGTCTTATAATAATGCCTAATAGTAATTATGGAAAATCACAACATTATGACTGATTACTTTTTGTTCAAGTTGTTGCCTGATAACATTTAGGCTATACTATAAAAACTATATATAAACTATATTATCTACAGCAGAGGTCTTCAACGGCTTCAAATGACCCCTTGGCTGATAGAAACCCAGCACATATTGTATCAAAGATTTAGTTGCTGGGCCAACAATAATGTGTATGTATGGTGGCCTATAACAGTTCCATGTATAAAAATAGCCAACTAAGCCATTACAATTATTCTTGACACATGTATATATGTATAGCACAAGTTGTAGGACTACTTGTGTTAATGTGGATTTTTGAGGTGGATTTTTGGAAGAAAATAAGTTTGGGATCAAATCATATACTGCAGGACCTCTGAGGACCTCCTAGGGGTCCTGGATTCCATGTTGAAGACATATGATGTACAAAAATACTCTCTAAACTACCCAGCTATCTGCAGTTGTGTATAAGAAAATAATATATATTTTATAAATGTTCACAGTCTTAAAAATAGGCCTAATTTTCTCCATTTAAGTACAGAAACTGGGTGCCTGAAACAGCCTCCATTAGAGTAAGTAATCTATCCTAGCTCATTAGGCAAAGTTAACACTACATATCTTTATCGATTACTGTAGCGAGAAATATATATTGATTTGCTTTTTTACAACCTGAAGTCAAGGTGTAAATGTGTGTGTGGGATTGTTGGTTCAGAGTTGATCCTGCATGCAAATTAGACTCATTAGGAAGAAACTGCCTGTTAAAAGGGCTATATAAGAATGGCAGCAGGTAATTTTTGCGGGGGAGAGCAAATGCAGCATTTATGTTTAATATTTCATGCACTCCTCCCTGCCAAATGAGAGATGTTATGGTGTCTGTGCGATCATGCGTCTGGCTTGCCTTACCCCTCCCCACACAATCTTCATTCTTTCATACTTCCTCATTTCATTTTCCAACTCTCCTCTGGTATTCCTCTTTTATTAAGACAATCTGAATGCAGGGAGGGGAAGTAGAGTAGAAATTAAAATCTCGTACAACCTAATTTATTCATTGGCTTTATCTTTGAGTGGACCACTTAAAAACTATTGTGGCTTTTATGGCACACTTTTAGACCAGACTGCAGTCTCTAACGCAATAGGTGAAATACCTTGATGATATTTGGCGATTTTCTTGCCTTTATTCTGAATAATATATTTTTGTGTAATTCGTTCTGAATGACGTGTGAACTGTATTTGTGTGTCACCTGTCTCCTCTGTCTGCCATATTTTGCTCTGTGTTTGACCAACTAAGAAGAGTATGGCTTTGTTTGAAGTGGAGACGTAGTGTTTGGGTGCAGGCTTATCTAGGAATGCTGCTAAATACTGTAACTAGCTCGAGCCTTTCTGAAAATCATACTGCATTATTTACAGTATGTTATAGGGCCGTGCAATTAAACACATTTTAATCAGGATCTCAATTTTGGCTCACAACAATTACAGAAACAATATAATCGAGGAAAAACTATTATTTTGCACATTACATTTTGCAAGTAAACTCTTATTTTGTCTTGTGTTCACCCATTACAGGTTGAAAGTGAAATATCAACGTGAAAAGTATTAAGGGATATTTCACAGTTGAAGTTGTTTTCACTGTTCATTCGTTTCCCCATTAAGGTGCAGAAAAATGTAGTAATCATCTTAAATAATCGTAATTTCAATATTGACCAAATGAATCCTGATTATTACTTTTTCCATAATCAAGCAGCCCTAGTATGTTATCTACAGTATGTAGTTAATTAAAATTGATGTTGATTTCTTTATCTAACTAATAAAAGCACAATATGAGTATGCATGTTATATATATATTATTATATTATATATTATATTAATATATATATTTGATATAATCAACATGTAGCAGCAGGCAAATCAAAAATAGACAAAAAGCAGCATTGTGAAAACACAGATTAGGTAACAATGAAAAAAGGGATATATAAATTAAAGTGTTAATTAAATACACCACTGTTATTACTTCCGTGATGACACAAAATATTGTTTGCAGACACAATGCGGTCTAAACCGTTGAGCCGGCTTATTGGAACCAGTAAGGTCAATCGTTCCTCTAGCCTATAATTGCTCAAGTTGATATTGAGAGGAAGACTTATTGAGCGAGGTGCTGCTGGCTAAAACCAAACACAGTCAGTACAGTATACACCGTGCAGTGCCAGGTTTAGTGGTAAAGTGTAGTTCATCACAAAGATACAGTATATTGTGATTTGTTTCAACGTGTCAGTCTTCTATCAAATATTTCTCAAAGGATTTGCTAAAAACTGATCACCTAAATCCCTTCTTCATTTACTCCAACCCATTTGCCACTAAAACAGCTGTGATCTCTCTATGGACACAGCAGAGATACTGGTTTGTGCTGACTGTATGATGTCTCACTGTTTTGTATACGTGGCTAGTGGATCTCTCCTCCAAACATCTCATTCCTCTTCCCACAGTTGAGATCCCAATTGAGTTTGAGGGGAGGGAGCCTATAACCTATTATTGAGATCATGGATCATATATGTTCAGGTTATATCAACACAATGCATGTGCCCAAACCACATATTTTTCATCTGCAGTACACCTAACAGAAGAAAACTGCTGTAATATTTGATAGATTTTGACTATAAAGTTGTTACTATATTACTGCGTTGCTACAGTACCTTTACCTGCAAAACAGCTGATGTTCTAGACTAAACTACTGTGACTTTGCTAATAATTTATCTCAATTACACAATTACAATTCTGAATTGTTTCAAATCCATTATGAAACTTTCTTCCGCTTCAACTATAGGATTATATATGATAGATTATTCATGAAAATGTTGCTTTCCGCAATTGTGTGGTGTAGGTATATTCAGTTTAGTTCAGGCGAGATCTGAAACATGTTTGTACATACGTGTGTGTGTGTGTATTGTATATTTCCACACACGTACTGTACATTTGTACAACTAGCCGTGTTGCCCAGGGTTCTTCCGTGAAGTGGTTGTGCCTGGTTGCACCTAAGACACCTTAGCATTTTCCGTTGGGGCTTCCGTGCGGGTGTTTACGCACTTGTCTGTCTGTCTGGTGACTTGGTCCTGCAGAGAGAGAAGCCTGTCTCAGTGGAGTCCCATGGTGAGGATTAGATGTTATCATCTTTTATCGGTAGTCATTTATTTTCCATCCTCTCTGGGGCTGCCGTTCAATGAAACACCTCTGTTTTCCAGTGTTCATGTGCATATTGTACTGCGCCGCACCTGATAAAACGGATTTTTAAGGTACAATTGGACGTGTTGTGTGCCAGGATATATGTGCTGGGTGATGAAGGGTGAATGTGTACTGTCAATGTTATTTTCAGATAGATTACAGTTCCCTTACCATCATGGTAAGAAACATTTCACCTGCATTCAGCCAAGCGCTGTGTGCACTACTGTATTAATTACGTTTTCTAATACAAGAAATTACACTTTTTTGTACATTCTCGTGGATAATTGCTTCCAGTCTCAGTGTGGTATATTTTCTTTTTATGTGAAATCTGTCAGCACTGACCAAAATTGAAATTTGTTAGGGGTTCATTTGCTAATGTTAATTAGCAACCAAATTAGACTCATTTTGATGTACCCTCCATAGAAAAGATTAAACTACTGTAGCTTATCAACTGTGAAGCCAGAGTGCCAAGAATACACTCACATAAACTGCAGATTAATTACCTCTATACATCATAGTCATGAACGCGCCACGGGTCGTCGCAAAATCCGTATCGCACATTTATTTGAAAAGACTGCTGACAGTGCGTGCTCTGTTTGAGCACCATTCTGTATCGTATTCAAACCACGGTGGGCTGTGTAACGGTGGGCTGTGTAGAGGTGGACGAGAACACTCCAGTCACCAACAAACAACAAACACACACAGAAAAGCGATGTGACAATAAACAACTCTAAACAGACGAAACATTACAAACAATAGCAAACACCAGTCCCCAAACAAGCCCAGCCATATTTTGTACCCCCATCCACAACACAACAGGTGCAATGAATGGGAGTGATGACTGAATGAATGGACGTCTGGTGTCCTGGTGTATTAGCTGAGGTCTGCTGAAAGTATGGACGGCTGCAGGCCGATGGGTAGTACCCCAGCGTGGTGGAATAGGGTGTAGGTGCAGCGCTCGTGGTTGCAACTGTGGATGTTACAGAAGGACATACATGGTATACACTACAGCACATCAATATACAGTGTCTTTAAGAGGCCTAACACTGAAAGAAACTCTTCTGAAGGATTATATTACATTGCCAAATTATTTTAACCCAGTATGCTCAATATGTAGGATTACTTTGCTTCTATGCATGTGAGGGCAATGGGATGGGTCTGGAGTGGTCAATAAGACCCATAAATCACCTTTACTCCCCTCAGCACACACACACACACACACACACACACACACACAGGAAAAAAACGCTTTCTCCATATTGAATGGCTATTTCCCTCCAGCCAATATTGCAATCAGGTAAGGAAAGACTTGGCTGAGCACCTGTCAGTCTTGCTTATCAGCCTTCCCCTCTTATTTCCTTCCTTTGCTTCACCTCTATTCTCTCTCTCTCACTCTCTTTCTCCACTCTCTTGTTTCATGCTTCAGTAGGTGCTGATGAAACCCAGCCGTTTAACGGTGTCTCTCTATCTCCATCTCTCTCCCCTCTCCTCCCCTGGTTCTCCATGTACGCCTCTTGCTCTCTGTGAGTCTGTCCCTCTGTCCATCTCCTCTCCTCTCCTCTCCTGGTCCTCCATGTACGCCTCTTGCTCTCTGGGAGCTGTCCCTCTCTCAACTCTTAACCTCGGTGCCTGGAGGCAGATGACCGTCAGTTCATATTTTCATTCTTGCCTGGAGCATAATAATGTTTTTATTTTATTTTAGGTCGCAAGGATCTTCATATTTCCATAGCCGTCGTCTGCGGCACGTTGACGCGCGCTGAAAAACAACACACAGGCGCACATAAATCCATCCGCCCCGAGTCTTTGGGAGCGATCGATCGGTAAATCTACTGCGCCTTGGCAGCTGTGATTGGAGCCTTGTTGTAATCAATAAGAGTCTTGGGATGGCTGGAGGACACACACACACACGCACACAAACCTTTGACCGTGGAAGGAATAGTGACCCCGCCGTAAGAAAAGGTTAAAATCCTCAGTAGCTTGGGTGGAGAATGTAGGGGTCAGGGGTCAGAATGTAGCTCAAGAAGAAAGAGATGGGGGATATAAACTGACTCTATAAGAGGAGAGATTGACATGTGGCCAAATAAAGAAGTCCACTGGTATAATGGCTGTCTGTGCTCAACTCTGCATGGTTTATACTTTATGGGCTGTAGCTAGATTTCTCGTTGCCAAACTTACATGGCAGTTACTTCTCTATACACCCAGCATGGGTCCAGTGTTTGTTTATTTGGCTGTTATGGTGCTTCTCCCGCTGAGCTCTTAATTCCTTTTAATGAGCTTGTGTGAGCAATGCACTATGAACCATTACTGTAAGAATTTCTTTGTCAGATCTTAAACGCAACACACACAACTCTCAGCCTGACAGTGCCATCTTCCCAGCTGAAGGGCGTTGGCACGACGTTGACTAATTTTGCCAGCACCGTCTCTCATGACGTGACGTTGATGCGAACGCATGTGGCTTCAAAACAATAGGAAAACACAAACCTATGTCCACGCACCATAGGAAAAAGACACAACTCAAAGTGTTATCCAACACACAATGCAAACAGCCCCTCATGGATTTTTGCTTGTATAAGCATAATAATGTTAGGCATTAGCTGCATACAGAACATTACCTAGCTAATTTGCTGTTGAAAAGCTGTGAAATCACAGTAGTTTATAACGTGTCGTACTATATATTGATCATAAATCAACATGAACTGATTCAACAATTTCCTATTTGACTCCCTGTGTTCTTACACCATTACCCACATGCCGTAGTGATGATATATGACTTGTAGCTGTCTGACTGTGTGTGTGTCTTTTCACTTTTCATTTTTGTGGTTATTGCTGTTATCCATTATGAGAAAATCAACATTATGCTAATCACATTCAACGACCTATATCATTTTGTGACTTAAACACATCGGTCATGTGAGTGTGTGTGTATAATGAAGTTCTTCCCCTGCAGTGAATAGGTTTCTGTTGTGACATCAGATGTTGGTCCCTCAGGGTTTCGTGCTTTGTATAGTTTCATATGCCACAAACCACCTTATTCCTGATCGGAGATATTTCCCATGATTCATAGCGCATTAATAACAGTTTCACTGTCGTTTCTGGTTAGCAACTACAGTATTAGCCTATATCAACAGTGGTACAGTACAGTGATTTAACTGTTTTTTTTTTTTTTTTTGGAGTTAATTTTTAAAAAGT
>JAODUH010075397.1:0-15920 GCA_027564835.1 Typhlichthys subterraneus
TTTGCAAGTACGCAAATATTGTTTGCAAGTACACAAACATTGTTTGCAAGCACACAAATCTTTATTACAGAGCTTCGCCTCATGGCACTGATTTCACGCCATACACACCCACCCATAATACAGCCCATGTGTGCGTCTATGTGTATCTTACATCGTGTCTTACAGCAAGAGCCAGATCGTGGCTAACCTGAAAATATTTGGTTGACTGTCTAAAACAAACTCCTTTTATATTTTAATATTATCATTTTTTTTGTATAAATGTTTTAGGATGAAGATCGATCTGGCAGTGAACTACATTAGATATAAAATACTAAATACATTTGACAAGTCAATTCAAAAGGGAATATTTCTTTGGCTTCTATAGTAAGTAGAGTAAACCAGAGGCAAATGTATGCCTTGTTGTTTGGACACGCTTCCGTCTGCGTAAGACTTACGCTGGTTGTGCATTTCTATGAGAGGGAGTATTTTGTTGTATCTGACTACACTTCTTTGGATCTAAGAATACACTCAAACGATGTGTAGTTCAGAACCTTAAAGATTTATGAAAGGGTTTGAATGACAGGGATGAGATCATACAGTAGCAGCTGTCACAATGCAGGGCAAAGTGATGGTGTGGGGTTGGGTCCCCCACATCATACTGTTGTATAGAGCAAAAGTTTATTAACTTAAAATGCACAAGTATTAAAAATACCACCATTATAAAATATTCCGTTGTTGTACCTTAAAAATGTCATAATGCATTTGGACACAGAAAGGTAATGTCAGCTATTGAAAGCTAATTGTAAGCTAATACACATTTAGTCAAATTAATTCACTCTCACTTTGCTAGCTTACCGTTCTCTGTGCGTGTTGAAAAAATAATCGGATTCTTTTACACAGCCCTGGCTCCATAAATAGGAACATACACAAAGTTGCGAACACCTCTCACAACAACAAAGCCATAGTACTGCTTGTTTCCTCACATTGCGTTTCGTTGTGTGGGGCGGCGCCGCGGAAAGCGCAGAGGAATATTGTTTAGATTTGAGCTGGAATTTAGCAAACATTCTCGAGAATTACTGGCCTGCCTTTCATTAAAGGATCTCCTCTGTTATGTGAAAAATGGAAGAGATTTTAGAAAAGAGAAATGCTCTAAGAATCTACACTAACACAGCATACTAATACAAAAGCAAATGACTAAACTGAAACGTTATAGACAGTATACCTACCTGCAAGTTGACATCTTCAAATGGTAAAACAGCGCAGCTTATTAATTCGACTCAAATCTCTGTATGTTTCTTTTAAAACGCTAGTGAGCATGGTTGATCTGTTGCTGGATTTGATCCTATCATGTCGACTGTTGAATAGGAGACGACCACGGAACAGCTTGTAAAAAGCGATGCTATCAAAATACGAAGGAAAATGGGTTATTTTTCAGTTAGTTAAACTGATGTGGCATTAGCTGCTGAAGGTGCTGTTGCAATGACAGATGTCGTTACTCGTGCACAAAAGTGATTGTCCAATAAATAGTGATCACAGTATGAAAAAAAAAATTTTTCTGTTATATTCACACATTTTAAACTGGTAAAAATGAATGGATCAATTATAATCTAGGACACAGAGTAGAAATAATACTGACATAAAGGTAGGATTAGGCCTATTTTTGCACATGGTTTCAGCCAGATAAAAGCAGCTGTAGTGGCAATCACTTTTAATTGGACAACAACTTTTGTGCATGACACCGGCTATTACTATTACTCGTGTGTGATGCTCGCATGGGCAATCAACGAAGTTGCGCATAAACTACAGTACACTTTTTAACTGTGGATGGATGATGTTGTTGTTTCTGACTAAAGACATTTAGAATTAACAATTGGGCTATTTTACTACTAATTAAACCATAATAGCCTACGTTTCGTACAAAACCATTTAGCGAGGCAACAAAAATGTATTCTGTTTCTGCATTTGATTTCTGGGTGTGCCACACCCAGAAATTTGTGCTCAGAACCAGAGCTTCTGAGCACAATGCTTACTACTGTACTTGCTTACTGACTAACTGACCGACCTTGTTAAAAAGCAATAAACACTGCTGCGTTGCGTACTAGAACATCCCCAAATGGAAACACATGTAGTGTATCTGGATAGGTATGCAGTTGAGGACTACAGGACACTCGGATGATGATATCAGAATGGAGAAACTCTGCAAATCCCAATCACTATTTAGTTGACTTGTTGCACTAAATCCAGAAAGTGACACATTTCCTGATGTAAAGTATTTTATGGCCCTCTCATGATGGGCTAATTGATGCAGCTAATTGAAGAGAATGAGAAGCTAAAGTCACTGCATCATGGGACCATAGTCAAGAATCTAATTATATTTTGATCCCGTTTGAATTGTGTCATGAAGTACTGTACATATGATGTTTGTGTATTTAACAGAAACATTTTCACGCTAAGAAAGTCGCAGGTTGACATACATTTGTTGAAGTATAAAACTGAAAATACGTAAGTAGTAAGACTACAAACCCATAAGACGCGTAACCCACGTCATGACGTTCTCGCGCCACAACCCACAAGCCGAAGAAAGCATTGTTTTGGTGACGTATATTGTGCCAAACGAAAGCTGTAGTTCACTAAACGGTTACACACTAAAATAAATATGACTTGATAGTATTACAACAAACTGCAACATTCTTGACTTGATAAATTATCTTTTAAATAGACAATCATATGTGTACTTTGTGTCACAATTCAAACAGGATCAAAAAACTCTCGCCGTTGACTACCATATATCTCTTTTCCAAACTAAGGTCCGATAATGCAGAAGTGACTTAGGCTCTCTATAGGAGTCAGACTATGGCATAAACCTTATACAGAATGCTCAAGTACCACATGATCAGCATACTCTCTCTCTCTCTCTCTTTCTTTCTCTCTCTCACTCTTTCTCTCTCTCTCACACATGCGCACACACATGTGATGATGACTGTAAGGTGTGGGCATTAATAGTATTGAAAAGCAAATCTACAATGAGTGGTTTCCTTTGTGTCAAGATAGCTGTATTTTTAGTGGTGACATTTCAACATCACAACAATCCAGCATACGGCATATACATTATAAGGGATCCCTGATCCTTGAAATACCACTACAGAGACTAACAATCCTCAATTGGTCTTAAAAATAAACTCTCAGAGAGGTGTCTGCGTAGAAAAAGTGCCTTTGAGAAGGGCTGTGGAGTGAATTTATCTCTATTGAGGATGATTTCAAAGCTGTTTTTTTCTGTGGTCAGCACATGTGAGATGACTTTCATCCTTTCTGAAGACTACTGGAAAGAAATTGTTTGAGGGATGTTAAATATGTGCACTGCTATTTACTGGCATGAGGTCACGTATACATGCACACACACATAACGCACACATGCTGAATCCATAAGCAGGCATACACATACTAGGATCTCACAGAGCTTGTGTGGCACTATTCAGTGAGTGTGCACTATACAGCACTCTACATGTTTAACAGTTTGGTTCAAGTGCTCGAGTGCAGCGGATTCAAGGCTTTTGGAAGGTACTTGAGAAGTAATTAATATATATTAGCTGTCTCTCCACCTCAACATGGTCCATGGAGAGGGGGACCTTTCACCTCTGCTCTGTTTCAGCAACAGAGGTTGTGGATGCATATCGTGGATGTCTGTATATTTGGCGTATTTGTTTTGTTTTTCAATGTGTTTGTTGTTATATAACGCTTTTGTGTGTATCTGTGTGTTAGCAATAAGTAATAGCTCAAAGTGTGTGTTTGTGTGTGTGTGTTTATGCTTGTCTCAAGAGAGAGAGTGAAGACATGACTTATTGGATGCAGGGTTTGAAGTACTGTGCTCAGCCAGGGCTTTCTGAGGTTGGTGCTTTAAACGGTCTTATTGCTGTTTAAAGGTGGGTGGCTGTTTAAAGACCTTGAAGGCACAGAGTCAGAATATATATAAACAAATATATTTCTATGAAAATCTTTTCCAAATGGGAGACCTTTAAGAAAACAAATGTGATGGTCTTCACATACCACGCACACACACACACACGCATGCAAAGAGAGAGAACGGGATCGCCCTCCATCAATTTGACATACACAATAATATGTATTATAGCGATACGCACACAGCTCACACAAACACGCTCACATTCCAGGAATTGTTGGGCATTGTTGCATCCCGCAACAGGTACAACAAAGCTCCCCCTCTGACCCAAACCCCTGCCCACCCCTCCCTCCCACAGTATAAGACTCTTATGCCAGGTTTACAATGTTTCCTCACTGTTTATTTCTCTTTGTGCCTGCATCTTTCCCTGCTTTTTTCCTGAAGCACATGGGCAATTTAGCACAACAAAGAAATGTCCCTCATGTCTGCCTGTTGAAGTGACAGCTATATAGCCACCCTGTTAGCCTAGCAGCACTTCCATTTACTCAGCAACCTTCCTTATTCATATTTTTATACTCAAGCAATAACATGTAGACACAGTTACTCCTAAAATGTAATTAAAATGTTATATCATAGGTATAAATGAAAAAGGGGCTGGTTATTAGATTTTCAAAGTATCTATTGATATTCTGCATCAGCTATCTTTAACTGCATGCTGACAATATTTTATTTTAGACTTTTTTTTTCACACATTACAGATTAAATTTCCCTCAGAATTTCATTGAATTTCACTGAATTTCTTCTCCATACTCACCTCTAGGTTTATAATTGAACGTTAACTGTGAGCATGGGTAGTTGACTTCAATAAATAGACACCAATCCACACCTGCACAGAGATACTAGAAATTAAGTAATAGTCCCATATTTTAATGACCTAAGCGCACGGTCTAAAGCGCAAAGCACAAATGTAATTTACCTGTAGGGCGTGTATTAATTAATAAAGGAGTTAGTCCAGTGTACAAAATACTGCTGGTTATTGAAAAACAAATCTGCGTTGTAATAAAAGCCATGTTTAACATCATTAACAACTGGAAGAAAAGCACATCTGGCACTGCTGTGAAAGGGTGTTTTTTTTTGTGCGTGGAGGGTGGCTGGGATTGGAGGGTGGGGGTGTTGTGGGTGAAATTGATTCTGAATGTATGCTTCAATGGCCATTCATTTGTGTTCCATTCTATTGTGTGCAGGTGGAAACAAGCTGAAGGGCCAGCAGTTCCGCCTGGATTGGGCCTGGATCTCCTTAGAGAAGGAGTACTACATGGTGGATGAGGACGACACTTTCCTGGAGGTGGTGCTCATGCGCAGGGGCTATATGGGAGAGACATCATTCATCGGTTAGTCTGTCTGTCAATCAACCAGCCTGTCTGGACATTTTTTATTGCTGTAAAAGTGCATTTCTAGATCTACTTTCAGTATCCTGGTTAAGACATTAAAATTATGTAATTTCACAGATTTTTTAATTCTGCTAGGCTTAACATTTTAAAAAATTTTAGAATACCAAGTAAAACAGCAGAGAATAATGTTGACCAAGTTGATTTTGTTATTGCATTTTTGCAGATATTCAGTAGGTATATTACAAACATGTTGTTATACCACAGTATACATAACATATCAATAGTAAAACAGTAAAAAAACAGATTTGCCATGAGTTGTTATAACGTCAGTACATTATGTATTTTACAGTGGGCCAGTCTGGCGTGAACTGCCCATTTCATCGTTGAGCTACAGTATTTTGCTCTCTGCAGATGTGATTGATAGCCATTACACTTTTATCGCATTTATCATGTGTTGCAGTAGCAGAACACGGAGTATCACTGATAGGTTTTCTCTGTGTTGTATGGCTGTATTGTATTAAAATGTGTGTGTGTGCGTGTGTGTGTGTGTGTGGCAGTCTTTTGTGCATGCATACTTGTACGTGTGTGGGTGTAGGTTTGTGCAAACCTGTTTGTGTGCTATTGTGTGAGTCCTCTGCATCCTGGGAGAAACATTTATAGTATATCTTAGGGGTACACATGAAAGTTTGGGCCCCGACAACAATCTTTTTGTGCGGAACACCTGGTTATCTCTGACCACATACACACCAACAGTAACAACTCTATATACTTGGATACCAGATAAGAGCAAGCCTCTCATGCATTACTGTAAAACATGGTCCGAAGGAACTTGTATTTGCGTGTGCGTGTGCGTGTGCATGTGTGTGTGCGCGTGTGTGCGTGCGCGTGCGCGTGTGTGTGTGTGTCCTTTTTTTCTTTCAATTGCTTAAGTATGGTTTTAAAAACAGGGTGTTGTCAAAGCACTACACACAATTCACACAACCAGGCTTTATTCAAAACTACAGTATGACACACACATGGTTCACATGAGCTTATTTGGTTTGAACCAGTTAGACCCTGCTGCTCAATCAAAAACACTTAACATTTGTCCTTTTCCAATGATATAATCTAGGTTTGATTTTTTTCAGAGCTATTGTTAGGGTAAAGTACGGTACGTGAATATAGTGCTCACAGAAACAAAACACACAAGTACTGCACACTGATGAAAAAATATATTTCTCTCCACAATGTAAAATCAGACAATACATCCATGCATTTCCAAAGGTTACATTTTGCACTGAAAATTATAACAGAAAATATTCTAAATATATAGTAAACCCTGCAAAAACATAATAGAAGGATATACTGTAGTACATGGTCAACAGATTGTGTTTGGTAGAGAGAGAGAGAGAGAGAGAGAGAGTGGGACAGACAGATACAGATCCATCCAGTGGAGAGGGTTTGCTGATGAAACTGATACCATGGCAACAATGGATGAGGGTCCGTTACGGCTCACCCCACTCCCCAGTTCATCTCCCACAACAGGAAGTACATGTAGATCAGGCCAGAGAAGAGGGGGTGGAACCAGGTTCAAAGACCCCCTCAGAAGCACTATGGGGGCCTGGCTCTAATCTCTCTAGGTTTCTTCTGTTATAAACTTTTAAAACATCAGACCCTTCCTATCATGGCTGTCTGACTCGTCATCCGTGTAACATGCCTCGCTTTCTTTTCCGTTTCACCCAAGTGGATGTTTTGTGGGTTCCCCTGCTTCCTGTTCCTTGGTCTGCTCTTCAAAGGCTTCTCCCTCTGTTCTGACAGTGGCTTTATACCTCTACGCCCAAGGGTCCTGTGCACGTACTGTACGCACACACACTGCACACGAGTTACCCCCGGTTCATGCTCCGGCCTCTCCTCTCGTCTTTGTTCTCCTGTTATTTACACATTTCGTCTCCCCTCCGTGTGTTTGTGTATTAGTTCATTTTGCACCGTTATCTGCTCACTTCCTCGGACACACTTGGTTTTATTTATGTATTTTTATTTTTATTTTTTTTATCTTTGCTTCTCCGCACTTTTATCTGCTCCTTTTTCTTCTTCTGCAGCAAACTCCTGCTGAGTTTGTTTTCACTGCTCTCTTCCTAACCCATTTTCTTTTCTCTTATTATCCTCCTTGCCTCTCTTTTCCCCTCGCCTCCTTTATTCTTTCCACAGCCCCCCCCCCCCGGCTCCTCAAATTGCCTACCCCCTGCCATGGCACGTTCACGGCCGATCTGAAAGCTTTATTTTCTCTGTCATCATGAGAGGTAGATGGGGATTAGGCATGTTAAGAGTAATTCCTCTCCTGCTGGTTACATGTTAGCAGAGCTGTTGTGTGAGTTGCTTGGTTAGCGTGACACAATCCTTCCAGCTCTATATAGAGAACAATGCCTCTCGTGGAGACGCATTTGTCTTCATGCAATGCGGCTCCGCCGGCTTTACATACGCTGATCCGAATGCCAGTATTAACATGCATTTAAATACAGACAGTCGGTTCATTTTGCTTTTTTAGCTAACCTCAGCTGAGCACAGTAAAGTTTCACAAAAGGTTTTTGCAGGTGATACTGTAGCTGTATTTAGTGTAGATATGTACACAGATATGTAGATGCATGAGTGTTATATGTCGTGTTATGTGTGAAAGTGTATATCTGTGTGTGTGTGTGCGTGTGTGAGTGTGCGCTTGTGTTTTTTTGTTTTTGTGTATACGTTTACTGTGTGGTGTACTGTATGTACAATAAGTACAGTAGAAGCACACACAATGACATGCGTGCGTGTGTGTGTGTGTGTGTGTGTGTGTGTGTGAACTGCTGTTTGACTGCTGTGCTCTCTGTGTTTAAGTATGCTCAGCAACATCACACAGTATCCTTGTCACAGGTTTGTCTGTGTGACACATTCTTTACACACATACTGTACAGACACACACATGTGCACACCTGTATAGCTTTGTTCCAGTGGGACCGTGAATGTTAAAGAGAAGTCACTATACAGTAGTTCGTTTTTGGGATTTTAATTAAATATTTTACAAGCAAAACACTGGATTTGACACTATCCAAATTGCTTCACATATCCCTTAAAGTTGTAAGTCCTTATTATTTTATATTTACAAGGTGAACACAGAGTGTGTTATCTTGCATGTTGGTACATGTGCTTCGTTATTATTTTTAACAGATGTTGATGAATAGAGACATAAGATTAAGCCTGCTCAATTATTACGTTATTTATATAGTTCTATGAGTATTACACATATGTTTACAGTAAGAAATAATCTGAACCACAACTGCAGCTGCTACAATATTTTATGAAATCATAAAGAAGTCATGGTGCTGCACTGCTATACCAGATCTTATGTACTCTGCCTTTCATTTCAATAGCGTTTGAACTGCGAAGAGCTGCAAAGAAGGCTGAGTTTAGTCAAAGTGCTTATTGGCGAGTCTGACCACTCAGCAGCCATCTTTGTAACACCTCCAGGCAGTTACGTAATAGGACCCTATCTAAACGAATGGGGAGAGAGCCATAGCTGCACTTTCAGTGCACTTTCACAATGTTGAGGTAAGTGTCTGACCAAAGAAGGACTGAGATGGACTAAGTGAATCACAGTTTAATGATGATCAAATGGATAGAGAACTTGTACAGATGCTAAGTTAAGGTAAGGTATTCAGGTCGATGTGTTCTGTAGTCTCTCTGTGTGCTATGCTCACATCATGCTATATGAGGCCTGATGCCTTCACCCACATTATCTTAACACATTACCACAACACTTTACTTCTCGTAACATACTGGAACTGGTTGGAACTGGTTTGTGACCCGGGTCACTTCTAAACCAATGAAAATGCCTCCAGAATTATGACTTTTCCCCAAAATAAGGTGTTAAAAGCCTTTATTCCACACTATTAATCCTTCTATGCAAACACAACTGTAGACTTTTACCATTGCAAACAAACAATATGCTAAATAGCTTATAAAAGCTTAGGCCAATATAAAACACAATTGGCTCTTTTCTTCTGACCGCCATATTTGCTGTTAAGGAATTCTCCCATAAATTTTCATTCAGAATTCTTGAATTCTTGAAATCTTCCTATCTCTGTGGTTTAATGTCATGTGTGTGACATACGTGAGATTTCTAGTCAATATCAGTTTAGATCATCAGAAAATATACTAGCCATTACTATTACCTTTATTGAACGGACAAACTGTCAAAGCTAGGAATTATATATACCGTACTGTAGCAACTTTACCAACAACAACATCTATGTGCTACTAAGTAAAATTATGAATAAAGTATAAAGGTTATTTTATTGTCACATATACATACATGTACATCCTCTACATTTAACCCATCCCTCAATGGAGCAGTGGGCAGCAGCTGTGCAGCGCCCGGAGACCAACTCCAGATTGGAGTCACTGATCACATGACACTGACTGGAGAATGAACATGACATGTTTCTGATAGTGGGGAAAATATATTTAACATGAGGTACTGTGCTGATAACGATTTAGCTTTTCCTCAGAAGTGGGTTCATGCAAGGTTTTGCATTCATACTAAAGCTTCTGACCCCAGCCTGATATCAACTCTCTTCTGATCTCAAGACAGACATACTTGTGCCACAAGGTCCTATAGTATCACTTCTTAGAAGTGTGTTTGTGTACATTATGTTTCTCACGCCTGCGGTGGAATATACTGCAGGCATGATGAAGGGTGATTAGCAGCCTTTATACTTTTGGTGTATAAACCTCCCATCACACACAATAAGACAGTATAATTATTCAGCATTACATGCATTATGGCTTGTTTCACATGGCAGTCCTTGACGCTCCTTTGACGGGCGGCTGGTAAACGATTCCTTTAATCTATCCATGCTTTGAAGGCAGCGATGAATGCGAGATGGAGCATTGTTTGGTAGAGTCACATGAAAGACTACTATTAACAAAGTGAGTAGGCTAATGTTGGGTGGAGGTACATACTGTACACACACACACACACACTTTCACTCTTACAAACACACATTTCCACTCTCTCACCTGGGGGAAATAAGTGTGCTAGCTAATCCGTCTCAGTGAGGTGGAGTTTGCTTATTTAAGTGCTTCAGACACAAAAATCATTTCACACGCTCGCACCCGCTGTGAGTTTGAGTTTTCAGTCGGCAGGGAAAAAAAAAGTTCCACCTCTTCTTTCACACCACGTTCATTAAAGTATGTGAATATATAATGTGTTTTCACCTGTTTTTCTCTTTCTCTGCTCACTCTGTCTCTCCTCGCTCGCTCTCACTCTTTCTCTTTTTGTCTTATTCACTCATGCTCTCTCTGCTCACTCTCTTTTCTTGCTCTCTCATTCTCTCTCATGCTCTGGACAAGATTTACATTGTAGTGATGCACACACATACAGGATATATCTCTCTTTTTCATTCCCCCCAATTCCCTCTCTCTCCCTCTCTCTCTCTCTCTCTCTCTCTCTCTCTCTCTCTCTCTCTCTCTCAATCATTTCAGTTTTCAGTTCAACTGAAATGAACATCAATGACCAAGAACAAATACACAAACATGAACATCAATGCGACGTCATTGTATATACAATCACATCAATATCCAATATCCTCCAAGCGCGTGTGTGCGTGTGTCTAGGTCATTAATGCTGATGCATACTTGGCAGCAAGACATGCCTGTCTCCTTCTCACAACTTTTTTATTTTGAGAGGTCACTGAAATTTGAGATTTAACTTGTAAGCATTCATTGTTTCACTAAATGTTTTGCCTTGTATGAGGTGAAGTGCAACTCTGTCTCAACCTCACCTACTCTGTTTTCTTTTGTTGCCATGGTTATTTGTCTATTCCTTTATCGATTTAGGATTGGTGGTACTTGGTCAGGGTCTGCCTTAGATGAATATCTCTGACAGTTACACATCAGCACCAACCAACATCAGCACCAACTAGTGTAGGGGACTTGTCTGGGCTCAGTTTTTGGTTTTGGAGAGCTTTCAAATGGAAGCTCTCTTTAATGTAAGGTGATCTAAAACTCTTGCTCTCTTTTGGATGTTAATTATACGTGGGTGTATCGTATATGTCTAATTCAGATCGCAGAATTCTGCAACAACTATTATGACTGAGTGTATTCACTACCATAGAACAATAGGATGGATGACTGAATATGGATTTAATATTTTAAGACAGATTGGAATTGTAATTTAGAGATTGTAAAATTGCATTTAGGACACTTTGAGCCTTTTCTTTTATTGCATTCACTGCCACAAAAGTATGTTTTTTCTATATCTATCTATCTATCTATCTCTCTCTCTCTCTCTCTCCCTCTCCCTCTCCCAATCCCTCCGTCTCTCCCAGGCATTGGCACCCAGGACGGCAGTGCGGAGAGGGACCATGACTTCAGAGGCCGGTCCCAAAGGCAGGTCCAGTTCAACCCGGGCCAGGCACGGGCCACATGGCGTGTGCGCATCCTGGGCGACACCACCTTCGAGCGCTCCGAGACCTTCCAGGTGCTCCTGTCAGAGCCCGTCATGGCCGCCCTGGAATTCCCACTCGCAGCCACCGTGGAGATCCTTGACCCTAGCGATGGTGAGCACACACACGCGCATGCACGCACACACACAAGATACGCAACTCACCAAGGCTAGCTACTGGTCTTTGCATGTGGGTGGAGGTGATATTATATCCATTCAATCTCTTTGGAACAATGCAACTTTGTGTGTGTGTGTGGGTTCAAACTATTTGAGCAACTTACAACGCCACTGTACAATGCAAAGTTGGGAAAATAAAGATGCTAAACTGATCCACATGCAGTGTCCAAACGGCTTTAGCGATCGTTTGGTATTATGAGAAGTTTGGTTCATTATGAAACTATGGCGGAAGGAATGTAACTGTGGTGGGCCGCCATGGTATTGTTAATGTGTGGGAAACATATATTAGAAGATATTAGCTGAATTAGACCAAAAAAAGTGAATTAGCTTACAATCGCTATTGTGGGAGACATGGTGCTTTCTGTGTGATCAGTTCAGACGTATGTGGAAATGCTGAGCTGTAGCATGTAAAACTGGAAGGTTGTGGGTTTTAGTCCAAATGCTGGCCTATCTGTAAGCATCCTTGAGCAAAATGCCTTACCCCTATTTACTTATTGTAACTTGATTTGGATAAAAAACATCTGCTTAATGACCTAATAATAATAATAATAAAGAAATGGTTAACAAATGAAATAAAAGAAAGACCCTAAAATAACAAAAATAAAGGTGTGTGCATCCTTTATAAACAACCACAATTTGTGGTTGGTCTTATTGACAAGAATATGATAAAGGAATGGACACTCTCTTAGATCTAAACAAACGTTAACAGATGTTCTTCAGGCTATCCCCCAATACAAAGCACATACTTGCTAGCTAGCCAAATGCAATGTGAATAGCAAGTATACAATAATGAGTGATTATAGCTCAGGCTTGCTCTGTTGTTTCTAATGATAGATAACAACAAAGCACATAAATATGCACTAATAAACTCACACATATTCACATACACATAAATATATACTGTAGACATAAATACAAACACATGCACGTCCACCTGTGCACACACACAATTATTGCACCTGCTAACAGACTCTTTGTGTGTGTTCTTTTTTGTGCTGTTCCCAGTAAACAGAGGTGTTAATGGAAAATAACAATTTGACACATAACTGCTGCTTCAGAATAGATTTAATGTAGAGCTTTTAAAAAGCTTTCACCCTGTTTTTTCCTTGCATTTCTCAGCCCCCTCAGTAAGACCTTTAAGTAATTATAGATGGACAGACAAAACGGGGGTCCATTCCAGTGATACACACAACTATCTCTCTCTGTTTTTCTCTTTCCACTTTCTGTGCCCCCCCCCCTCTCTCTCCTCTTTCTCTCTCCCATGTGGGTTAATTATGGCGTATGTGGAGGGCAGTGGCTGGTTTGTTTGCTGCCCCCTCCGTGGACTGTCTAATGTGACAGAGATGTGCGGCTCCATACTCTAACAGGCCAGAGAAGATTGGCTTTCTATGTCTCTGGTGTTAGTTGCATGCTAGCTGCATCTTCTACTGATGAAAGCTGCCTGTGTGTGTGTGTGTGTGTGTGTGTGTGTGTTAACCTCAGTGAGTGACTTTCCTTGAGGGGACAGGGTGCGCTAATATCAACAGATGTTACAGTAGGAGGCGGGGGGTGGGGCTTGGAAAGATGAAACTAGAAAAAATAATGAAACCTAAAATTAAAAGCTTAAAAAATATTAAAGCGGCTAAGTTTGCTCGCGGATGATGTGGACATTTGTTATTTCTCTGAATTCATGCCTCAAGCTTTTTTAAATATGATTTTTTTTTTATTGGGTTAGAATGTAGTTGGTGTATGTACCACTACCCTAGTGTATTAGTTCTCTCTTACTTTGAGTAATGTTCAAGAGTGGCTTATTCTTTCTGCTTCTAGATAGCCTACGCTTCATGAAAGTGCCGTCCCTGCTTAATTATACGCATTCTACATGCCAGCTATGACTGCAGGAATTCAAGAAGCTTGTAATATATAATTCCTGCACAATACTGACTAATGACGAAGGCGTCCGTGCGCGTTTTCAAAGGTGCCGTTTCACAGTGTCTCGTCGCTTTCATATATTACCCTTCCTGCAGTGGACATTAAACTGGCTTCTACGCATCAATATTTTCAGGCAAGGTTAGCGCACCATTGAGTAATGGTTTTCTACTGCGAGGTGTGACACCAGTAGTATTTTGTTCAGGCTGCGCAAGGTCAGTCAGCCCCTCCCCTGCCTTCCAGTCACAGAGACACATGCACACAAACACACACTGTAATTATATGTGAGCTGACATTTCTATCATAAAATCTAAAGGTCAGTCTAAAATATAATAACACTTAAATAAAATAATCCCTTTTTGTGCTGTTTTCCCTAGTGCACTGGAAAAGAAAACATGATTTATTTAATTCCCTACGTTTTCTTGTAGCGTTACAATCGGCCAATAATGAACCAGATTGGCAGATCGATGAACATAAACAAACATGGCGCAGGAGAAATAAAGTAGTATATTCACGTATTTAATCATGAACCATTAATAATAGAGAGGCTTAGAAGAACTAAAGATAAAATACGTTTTTTGTTTTGTTTTCAGTAAGATAGGAGGGTCAGGTTCCAGTAGAAGCCTCTTTCACGCTCACTGTAAATGGCCATGATTTCTCTGCCATTAAAGTTTAAAATGGCGGCCTGTTTTACTCCAATGGTTGACTTGGCGGAGAGTTTGCACTTCTTTTCCGAGTGTGTATGTTACTGTAGAATGAGGAGAAAGTCAGTGCTATGAGAGACATATAGGAAGGAGGGAAGAGGGTTTGTGAATGTGTGTTTCTGTGTGTGTGTGTGAAAGCTGTGTATTTTGTTTGTGTCTTTGTGTGTGTGTGCGTGTGCGTGTATGTGTGTGTGTGTGTGTAATAGGCTACCAGGTGACCCTCAGCCCCCCACTATGAGCGCTGCTCTCCCCTGGGGGTGTCAGATTGTGGATAGCATCCAAACTGAGAGCTGGAGTAGTGTAAGAGGTGTGAGGAGGGAATGCATGGATTAGGGAGCATATTGCTGTAGGATGGATTGATTGAAGACCCCCCCCCATGGTGACCAAGAGTGTCTCATGTTGATGACTTCATTCTGAAGAGACTCTTCAGTCCTGTCGTGTTCCATGAAAGATACTGTATTAAACATCTGTTCCAGTTTCATTCTTCCTCTAACTCATTTTGATGTTTTTGTGTCACTAGCGAGACAGGCTTGAAGGCCACCTCCATTGTATATTGATTATTTATCTACAACCAGGAGCTAATACTTGCGCTGAAATTGCAATGAAATATAGCTAAAAATAAACCGGTGGTGGTAACTCCGTAGTCTTGACCGAAGTTTTCATCCTACGATGCCAAAGGCTTTCTAACGCTTCGAAAATTGACGAGAAAGGCCATTGACCAAGCTGCAATTTTTGACGACTTGAGAATGAGAACGTGTTGGTAACACCTATGGGAGATTTTGGACACTGAATATATTTTAGAAGTATGGTGATCCATCCCTCTAGTAGAGTTCTGAGATGCAGAATCAGTAGAATCAGTGGCAGGGCACATTGAAGCTGTTAGCAGCATGTGGTTCCTTGCTGAGTTGGCATATTTGGAGAATAAAAGAGTGAACAAAAATGTGAGTAGGCTGCATATACATAAATGGTCACCAACCTCCTCTCCTTCTCCCACACCAGAACCTTCTACACACATTTAGGAGGTGTAGTAAGGAGCAGGGGTGGGAAGATTAGCCAAACACTAGAGCTACAATTATAAGTACTGTTACCTTACAATAATAATGACTCAAGTAGAAGTGAAAGTAGTCATTCAAAGAATTACTAAGTAAAAACGTATCTAGTGAAAAGACTACTCACGTAACTCCACTTTTCTCTTCATCTTCATCTAATTAAATAAGCAGAGCATGAATTTAAATATCCTAAATGGTAATGCTGCCCTACTCTCCTTATTGAGTGTTTGCACCTATATCCATCCATCCATCCAACTTCTCCCACTTATCTGGAGTCGGGTCACGGGGGCAGCAGCTTCAGCAAGGGACCCCAAACTTCCCTTTCCCGAGCAACATCAGCAAGCTCTGACTGGGGGATCC